>CANYCX010789920.1:0-10335 GCA_948193385.1 Breynia disticha f. nivosa
GTTCCCAGGGCTAATTGATACATATATATATACATAACTTTTAAGATTTAAGTACCCCAATGAAATAACTAAATGTTGAGTGATAAATACGCTTAAATGCAAGTGTGTAATGAGGGAACATTTTACTATAAAATATGTTTATGTATATTATTTTGTTTCCATGTTCTAGATATGGTTATGAATATAAAAGAATGTAATAATGGGTTAGTTTATATTTGGTGGAAATGTGGGAATGGTTTGAATACTAATAATAAATGTTTAATTTTAATGGTAAGATATATATGTACTTTTGTGCCATAAATTTAGGGAAGATGTTCATTTAGGTAAGTTTTACTTATTGAGTTTTCACAAACTCACGTTGCGTTTTATGCCATTCATATTCAATATTGGCAGGCATTTGAAAGATACTTGAGCAACACGGCAGAGGTAAGATAGTGAGCTTGCTACCAGAAGGACTGAAGAACCAGGGTGAGCTGTGCACTGAAGAATAACTAAAACAAGTGACATTCCTATATGTTGTACATTTTGTATTAAATATATATTTATTTCTGTTGGCTGTATGTAAATTATGTTTTTGGTGTAATTTATTGTTTTTGGTAAATTTTTATTATGAAGTTGTAAATCATTTGTGCATAAATGATTTTCCTTATTTCTTTTATCCTTAAATTATTATAAATTAAAAACCTTGATGACCAAGTCCGAGTACCATTTGAAAAATACATAATAACTTAAATGGTAGTCGAATTTGGGTGTCACAGCTTTTGCATTATAAGTTAAAATATATGAGTCATACGTTAATTAGTTCAGGGTGTTTCATTTTGGTATCAGAGCCAAATATGAAAAATTTTTAAATTATTCATAAATTATTAGTACGTGAACAATATTGACATGATTAAGTAGATAATAAGTTAGGATGTTCTAGTTGTAATAGTTGATTGCTGTGAATAAAATAAAATAAAATAGAATGATGAAGAAAAATAGAGAAAGGAGCACAGAAAAAAGAGAAAAAAGAAAAGAAATGACAGCAAGAAATTCCAAAATATAGCAACTTGGTTAAGCAAAAGGTTAGGCTTATGTGAAAAATTGGGACATCATGTTTTGTGCTTTTGTGCTTAATTCTTTACTTGTATATTGTGATTTGAATGTTGTTTGAATCTCTTGACTTATAATTGTTTTTTTAACCACTTTACAGGCTGATGAAAGCCCTCTTTGATTGGTTATTTAATTTCTTGAGTTATTAACTTGGTTGAGATTGATTCAATGTCAAGCCTTGAAAAAGAATTTTTGTTGACTGGTTGAGTGAAAACATGGCATCTCTGTACACTATTTGATAGATTGAACCAAACTTGAGTGAAAACACTGCAGCAGTATGGAGACCTGTCTATTTGATGAGTCACCCATCATTGCGATGGTTGTGTTCTTTGTTAAGGCTTCATTGCATATTTATGTGAGTTGTTTGCGCAATGATTGAGAAAGAATTGATTAAGAAATTGGAACTATTTTCTTGGTTTTAATTTGATACATGTTCGAGGACAAACATGGTTTTAAGTGTGGATATTACACAGGAATCGCTAATGATAACTCGTGGAGCCCCAAATTGCGTGCATAGCTTCTTAAGGAGCCGAACTACAACACCAGCTTCATTGGTAAGCAAAGGAATGGCTTATACCCACTTGGAAACATAGTCAACACATACTAGTATGTACTTGTTGCTGTAAGAAGAAGGAAAAGGACTCATAAATTTGATCCCCCAGACATAAAAAAATCTCGCAAAATATCACACCTATAAACAAAGGCTTGGGCATCCTTGTAAAGCGTAGGCCAATAGAATCCACTGTGTAATACCTTCATGGCTATCTAATTTTCTCCGAAATGTCCTCCATCATGTAGACTATGATAGTGTAGCAAAATATCATCCTACTAATCCTCAGTTATGAAACAACGAACTACCTGGTCTGCGCATACCTTAAAAAGATAGGGCTCATCCCAAAAGAGATTTGTCAGTTCTTTCAAGAACTTCTTATTTTGAAAATACATCATCTCCTTTAGGATCATACCTCCTACCAAGTACTTAGCGTAGTCAGAATACCAAGGAACATTCGCTATCACAACATACAACGGCTTGTGTTGACCATTGTGCTGATCGAAAATCATATGAGCACGAATCATGCTGATCAACACCCCATGGGCATGGCCTCGTGTTGGTTAGTCAAGTCCCCAGATCATTCAACCCGTCCCTCGTGTTAGCTAGGCACAACCCGTGTTGAATGTCTGTAAATCAATATCAACCTACAATCAATCTATTTTTATCCTCTGATACTTATACAATTATTATTCTGTACTAAGTAATCAATTTAGCTTTCATTCATCAAAAAACAAACTTCATATATAAAGCATATATGTACACATCACAATCACATCCATCTATCTAGCAACTTACATAAACATATCATCTAGAAACTAATAACAAACATATTAACATATCATAAACACATGCAAAATGTGACTAATCAAATCCTAGATGGCATCAACAGAAGAGAGAATGGATCGGGTAACAGCTGTCCAACTGGTCGCTAGAAGAAACCAGCTCTAATACAGTCGCTTATCTCAATATGTACATGTACCTGAAACAAGCATCGCAGTTGCATAGGTTGGCTTAGTGAATAATCTTTAATTCATTTTACCATAGATATCATACATTTGAATATCATAATAAATCACTAACTTCCATCTCCCTATTAGTTTTTGAAAACATTTTTCCACCTCCTTTTCGTGTGGACCTAACTTTCGTCTCTCTACTTCTGTCTTTGAATGATCGATCATTTATCACCTTTCCATCACCTTTCCATATTATATCACATATTATCATTTCACATATCATTTCTCATATCAAAACAATAACATCGTTCACGTACATTTTTGTGCATTTCTTTTCTCATTTTGCTTACCTGTTTCATTTGAATCGTATATTCAATTCCATCTTTTCATAATCATTTCACATATATAATATTAGTACACATATATCTCATCATTTTTGTTTCATTATCATATCAATCATACTTATGTGCATATCATATCATATTCGCATTCGTAAACATATATAATCATTCACATTTGTATCGTCAATCGCAATTCATTAGCGAAGTATATATAGCCATTCATTTTGATATTTTAATTTTACTAGATAGTGAGTAGATTACTAACATCCTAACTAAAGTACTTTGACCGATACGAGTCTCAAATATGTCCCGGTCTAACCTGTCGTACTATAGAACAATTCACACACTTCCAATCACAATCAATTCCACTATATATACATATGCATGCTGCTAATCTTATCCTAATAAGTTCTAACAATTTCTAACATAGGTTCTTTCATAAATTATACGTAAATTAAGAATCACGAAGGATTACCTTTGCAGTTTTGTGGTACCGATTCAAATATCAATATCTAGCTTACTCCTAAGATTCGTTTTTTTATTTTTACAAATGATTTCCACCTCAATTCCACTATTCTCTCTAGAACTCTCTTGGCTCACTCTCTCAGTCTCTCTCGACTTTCCCTCTCTTAATTGATGCAAATAAAGCTTATGTTTGGTTACGAATTATTTAGTTGATAAGCATGATTGTGCTGACCTCAGCACTCCTCATTCCAGTTCCCACATGCCAGCTCATGCTTCAATTTCCAACTTTCTTGCATGATTTACACCTCACACCCATTGATCAACACGACTCGTGCTCTTCAGCATGTCCATCATATTGTTCATTTCTTCTATCGTGTTATTTCTAAAAAACTTGGTCGTGCACTTCTTAAGAACAATCATGCTCATCAGTTCACCAATTACCATGGTCTCGTGCCACCAGCACGCCCCTCGTGCTGCACACTGTAACTTAATATCTTCTGCAGTTTTCTACTTAATTACTTTTCTGCTCTCTACAGTACTATCCTATCTTACTGTTTAACATTTCTTAAGGTATATTATTTT
Source organism: Breynia disticha f. nivosa (assembly GCA_948193385.1). Classification (NCBI taxonomy): domain Eukaryota; kingdom Viridiplantae; phylum Streptophyta; class Magnoliopsida; order Malpighiales; family Phyllanthaceae; genus Breynia; species Breynia disticha. The sequence continues at coordinate 3,987 of CANYCX010789920.1, forward strand.
CATTTGAACTTACTTCCATTAACCATTTAGTAATTATGGGGATTTAGGATATGAATGTTACAATTATTCCCCCTTAATGAATTTTGTCGTCAAAATTATCTATCTTTGTTATATTATTCTCTTACTAGTTACTTCTATATACATCTATATGCTTAATTAACATGCAACACAATAGCATAACTTAACGTTTATCTATAAACAACTGAGGATAGTCTCTTCTTATCCTATCCTCAGTCTCCCAAGTCACTTCTTCTATATTGTGATGTTTCCAAAGAACTTTAACCATCAAACTCTCTTTGGTTCTTAGCTGTTTGACTTTATGATCCACTATTTGTACGGGTTCTTAAGAGTAGGTTAGATTTTCCATTAGCTGTACTTCTGACTCGGGTATGACATGTGTAGAATTAGATCTATATCCTCTAAGCATACTTACAGGGAAAACAATATGTATTTGTGCCAACTCTGCAGGTAAGGCCAGTCTGTAAGCTAATGGACCAATCCGCTCTAACACTTCATAAGGTCCAATGTATCTAGGACTTAACTTTCCTTTATTACCAAATTGTACTATACCTTTTTAGGTCTAAACTTTCAAAAATACCTTATCCCCCATTTTCTATTCCATTTCTCTTTTATGATGATCATAATAACTCTTTTGTCTATCCTGTGTCGCTTTTAACTTACTCTTGATCAGCTCTACTTTTCCATCATTTCCTGTACAATTTTGGGTCCTTGAACTACTTTTGCCCCTTTTCTATCCCAGAATACTAGACTTTCACATTTTTGTCCATGTAAAGCTTCATACGGTGCCATGCCAATGCTACTATGAAATTGATTATTGTACGTAAATTCCATCAAAGGTATGTACCTATCGCAAGAACTCTGGAACTCCAGAGCACAAGATCTCAACATCTTCTTTAGAGTCTTTATAGTACTCTCATAATGTCCATCAGTCTGTGGATGAAAGGCAGTACTAAAATGTAAATTGGTACCTAATGCACTCTATAGCGCCTGCCAAAATCTAGTAAACCTCGTATCTCTATTCAACACAATACTATGTGGTCGAACTATCTCTCGCATATACAGTTCTGCTAACTGTTCTAAAGAGATTCATACTCTGATAGGAAAAAAGCACGAGACTTAGTCAACCTATCCATAATCACACACGCTGCGTCTTTACCCGATTGTCTTCGGGGAAACCTATCACAAAATCCATAGTTATCTGTTCCCACTTCTAGACTGGTATAGACAATGGCTGAAGTTTTCCTACTGGTGCTTGATGTTCAGATTTTACTTGTTGACAGTCCAGACATCTAGATACGAACTCAGCCACATCCTTTCTCATATTTGGCCACCAATAATGTTGTTTCAGAGTATTGTACATTTTTGTCATTCCTGGATGCGTAACGTAAGAAGCATTATGTGTTTCATCCAATATCTCTTGTGTTATATTCTCAATCTTTGGTACACATACTCTGGTGCCTAACATCAACAACTCATCAACCAACTAAACTGGAGTCTTCAATCCCTGATCAATCCATTCAATTATTCTATCACACTCTTCATCCTACTTTTGTGTTGCTTATATCTTTCTTAACAACATTAGTCTAACCATTAATTGCACGATTAACACTCCTAGTTCCTCTAACTCCAACTTCACATTCAAGCTTTGTAATGCTATTAAATCAGTCATACGTGTTAACTGCAAACTAGATATAGCAACATTTGATTTCCTACTGAGTGCGTCAACAACCAAATTTGCTTTTCCAGGATGAACTTCAATTGTGTAATCATAGTCTTTCTACAAGTCTAACCACCTTCTTTGTAATATTCAGTTCTTTCTAGGTCATCAAGTATTTCAGACTTTTGTGGTCAGTAAAAATCTGAACTGTCTCACAATAAAGATAATGTCTCATGATCTTTAGAGCAAATGCAATTGCTGCAATCTCTAAGTCATGTCGTGGATAATTCGTCTCATGTGGTCTAAGTTGTCTGGAGGCATATGCTATTACTTTCCCATTTTGCATTAAAACACATCCAAGTCCCTGATAAGATGCATCACTATAAATGACAAATCCTCCTGTACTATAAGGAATCATAAGGACTGGAGCTTTGGTTAATCGATATTTCAATTCATGGAAACTTTGCTGAAATTGGTCATTCCATGAAGATACATTCTCTCTGCATTCGTGTCAGTGGAGTAGCTATAATTGAGAATCCATCTACAAATCTACGATAGTATCCTGCCATACCCAGGAAACTATGTACCTCTATAACTGTCTTAAGTGGTTCCCAAGTCAATAATGCTTCAAATTTTTTTGGATCTACAGATATTCCTTGTCTAGATATCACATGTCCTAAGAAAACTACGTGATCCAACCAAAACTCACATTTGCTAAGTTTTGCATATAGTTGTTTTTCGGTAAGATATGCAATACCATTTATAAATGTTCATTGTGTTCGTCGATATTCCTCGAATAAATCAATATATCATCAGTGAACACAATCACAAACTGATCAAGAAACGAATAGAATCTATTATTCATCAGTGCCATAAATGCTTCCATAGCATTTGTCAGACAAAATGACACAACTAAAAACTTGTAATGACCATAGAGGGTTCTAAAAGCAGTCTTCAGAATATCTTCTTGTGCTATCTTTAGTTGGTGATACCTGGATCTTAGATCAATTTTGGAAAACACTATAGCACCTCACAATTGGTCAAGTAAATAATCTATTCGGGGCAATGCATATTTGTTTTCAACAGTTACTTAATTAAGTCTTCTATAGTATATACATAACCGTAATGTTCCATCTTTCTTTTTAACGAATAGAACTGGTGCTCCTCAGGGTGAAACACTAGGTCGGATAAATCCCTTTTCAAGTAATTCTTGTAACTGTTTCTTTAAATCCTGTAATTCAGATAATGCCATTTGGTACGGTTGTAAGGATATGGGTGCCGTACCAAGAATTAACTCAATAGTAAATTTTGCCTCTCTATCAGGAGGTAATCCTGTGAGATCTTCCAAAAATACGTTAAGGTATTGATATACTATTGGTATTCCTTGAACATTTTTAGTCATTAGAATATTATTAACTACTTGTGCTAAAAAAGCTTCACATCTATCTCGGATCATCTTAAAAGCTTGAAGTACTAATATCAAACAACTAGGCACTATCTTCCTTTACCCGTAAAAGATTACTTTATTTTGTTCAGATTCAATTATTACTTCTCTTGTAACAAAATCGACTTTAGCTCAATGACGAGCTAGCCAATCCATACCTAATATAAGATCAAAGTCCATTAGGTCTAACAACTTAGGTTGGCTGTCAATTCTGTGTTTTGAATCTTAAGTTTGCAATCTTGGTATATCATATGATACCACAACATTTCACCTAAAAGAGTATGAACTCCTAAACTTTGGGTGAATGGTTCTGGCTTAACCTTTATTGTGTGTATTATTCTAGGAGTTGTAAAAGAATGAGTAGACCCTGGATTTATTAATACGTAAGCAATAACATCAAATAAGTACAACTCACTAGTGATAGCCTCAAGGGCATCAACGACCTCCTATTGGGACATCGCGAACACCCTAGGTTGTCCCTACATACTTGCGGCTCTTCTACCTTTGCTAGCAACTGACCCTTGACCGGTGTCTAAAAAACACATTAGGCTGGTGTAGTTTTACTGTGGAAGTATGCCTCAGGATCGAATCTCTCGAGGAACGTAGTATCTAATTCAATTTGGTGCTAAAAATAAAGTAAAAGAAAGCAATAAACATGACGAGTTGGTGATTTGAGAATTATACTAGAAGACTAAAGAAAGCAATAAATAAGTTACACTTAAAACTGCAAATAATAAGTAAAAGCGTCGGGCCTTCCTAGACTTCAATAGATTTACACTTGGTTTCATAATTGGATTAAGGTTAATGATGGTGTTCTCGTGCTATCCTCAATTAAGAGACCCTTTTGGGATACTCGAAATTCCGTCCTTAAGTCTAGCTAGTGTTCTACTTTCATGATACACTAAACTACACAAGGCACTAATCACTTAGGCATTTCATTGAAAACGTCAAGGTCATTTGGTATATTTCTATCCAAACAAGCCCTAACTCTATTTGATTTAGCCTTCCCAAACCTAGGCTTTCCCAACTCCGGAATGAAATTACTAGCAATGAATAATTAACAAGCAAATACAAATAATTATTCCTAAAATGAAATTGATTAATTGATATATCTGAATATCTAATCCTAGACACACTAGTTATTTTTTGACATAGATTCAATCAATGATTTAGCCCTCCCTAGACATTGGCTTTTGCAATTTTGGCATAGGGTCGCCAACAATAATCAACTATAGTTACCCATTAACCATTCATTCATTAAGCACAATCAAATAGACAATCATTCATTAAGAGATAATTCGTTCAAGTACAAACCTCAATATCCTCTAAAGAAACCAAACATGATATCTATTTACATCATAGGAAAACCCAACAAATGTTTAGCCTAACATGACTAAATCTGTCAACAAGCAACAAAAAAATAAACAAGACATAATAAAAATAAAGATAAAGAAGAAAACCCTATCAAGCCTCTATTTTCCCTCTTTTTCTCCTCTAAAAATCAATCCCTCATTCTAAGAAAAATCTCCCTTTTATATGTTCTCCTTTAGCTCCATGAAATGTCTCAATTACCCTCACTTAACCCTTCAGTTTTAAGACACTTTGGGCTTTTTAAATATGAGTCACGAAGGACTCAGTCAGATCTTCATTCATGACTCATGTGAGTCATGATCGTGACCTACAAACTGTCCAGTTTCTAAAAGCTCATAGTCAAGTCACGATTGGTCTTCATTCGTGGTCATGGTGAGTCAGGTTCGTGACTCACCTTCTGACCAAATGTTGCTTCCCTAAAGAAGAGTCACGAATGAAATCCATTCGTGGTTAATCGCGTCACGCTTGTGATGCACTTATTGACCACAATCTGCATCCATCTCCGAGTCATATTCGTGGTGTCATCGGACCACACTCATGAAGCCACACCGAGTCATGTTCATGACCACTTCGAGTCACGTTCGTGACTACTATTCTCACCAAGAATTTCACCATTTACTTTAGTCACGTTCCAGCCCAAAACATGATCCGAATACATCACGAACGAGACTTGCCTCCTGCCTAAACCTGCAAGCTCTGTCTCTCGAGTCACGATCGAGGCCTGGTGAGTCACGTTCATGACTCACCTTTGTTTCCAACTTTGATCCAACCATGGTCCTTCAAACAGGATGCTAAGGTCGCTACAAAAAATTGCGCATTTAGAGTCCAAAAATTTGGACTAAATGCAAAAATCTGGACACTAACTGAAATTAGCGTGTAACGCCCTCCATTTTATGTTTAATTTTAAAATTTAATAGAATATTTAATAATTATATGAATAAATTTTTCGAAAAACATTTTAATTAATAATTGGTGGAGAGTGTAGGGCGTAGTGTGAGTTAAAAATTGATTGAGGTTAACTCAATCGGGAGAGAGAAAATCGAAAGAAAGATAGCTTGTAGTGCTAAGGGTAAAACCATCCTTACCGAGAATATATATAGGAGTTTGTTCCTATCTCTCTCTACAGGTCTCCTTCATCCACGTTTTTCATTCCAAAAACCCGAACAAAATTTTGAAAACCCTAACCAAGCTCGAACCTCATCGATCTTGGTGTTTGGGAGTTATAGAATACGATAGAGATCTTGAATTGGTAAGTTTCTTTAACTTAGAATCCTTAAATCACGTTTTTCATACATAACCGACTTTCCAATGTGATATTTCTTTCATTTAAGCTCCGTTTTGAGCGAAATATGGTTTGTTGGAAAGTTTAAGATGTTTAGTAACCATTAGTACTCATTGCTTGTGTTAATTCATGGATAGGGTACTTCAAATTGGTGTTTTAAGTCGAAAGGGTCAAAGTGGCGTGATTGGGTTTTCTAGTCTTAAGTTCGTTTTGAAGTTTAGTTGCTAGGGTTCTATGGACTCTAGTGAGGTGTAATTTATGGCCAATTTAATTGGGTCCTTAATGATGTATGAGTAATGAATGAATAAGGAAAATAGTTTAGGATTTCGGAAAGGGGATCAATCGAGTATAGATTATGTATCGGATAGTAAGAATCGTAGAATTATACCTATATGAGTTTATTAAGTGAGTTGGAGATGATAGGTAATAAAATAAGAATTGGATTAAGTGAAGGGTAGGTGAGAGTAGTTAATGAGGAAAGAGAAATGAAAGGAGAAATTATGATAAACAAATATATATAAACGCCATAACAACGTTCATTTATCGTCTAGCAAATTTGTATACATATATATGT
>CANYCX010789981.1:0-11555 GCA_948193385.1 Breynia disticha f. nivosa
TGTGTGGTTATATATATGTTATCCTATGTGGATATAGATTCTACGTGATTTGGATTACCGTGTGTTAAGTTTATGAATTCTTATGTCGAATTTTAATATCTGTGAGATATAATACTTGTGTAGTTAACATTGCTTGTGTGGTTATCCTATTTGATTATTAATGAAAAGTTGTGTGTTATGATATGAGAATTGCTGTGTGCAATATTGAATAAATATTGTTAAGATCTGGGTGATCTGACGTATTATTTCTTGTGTGGATTATTGATCTCTGTGTAAGATAGAACCTATGTGGTTCAAGAATGCTATGTCCTATCTGACTGTTGTTCTGTGTGAACTGCTTATTATCACTGCCTGTGTGGTAAGATATTTTGTATGATTTGATCTGTGTGATCTAAAGGTTGTTATGTGCTATATTGAGTGATCATTGTGATCCGAATTTGTTGTGTGCCTAAATAGATATGATCTCCTGTGTTGACTATGATATAGAATCTGTATGATTCATGATAAATGTGTGTTGTTTTCTATCTGTGTGATTTGTTTGACTGGCACACAGAGATGCCATAGGGAGAAAGAAGCTAGGCATGTCTTCGTGCTGATTTGTATTTTTCTCCTGAACATCATTTAAATTATTTTAAGCTAAGAATTCTTACTGAGTATATTTTATACTCACCCTCGTTTATTTTCTAAATGATTGTGTAGGTTTAGCAGGATTTTACGAGGAGGATTCAAGCACGTATTTGAGCAAACATGGATTATTTGTAAATGAATTTCAAAAGTGAATTTGTTTGAGTGTATTTCAACTATATTGATTATAACAGTTGATTAACTCTTTTCTATATCCATGTTTTTCTTGAATGGGTTGAAATATTCGAAAAATAGTGTTTTTATATTTTTAGTCTCACACTACCACTAGATCGAGATCATACTAACCAATAAGTTCTTTCTTGGGCTTTTATAAAGAAAATAGACTAAGAGTACCAAGTGACATGTCAAGAAACACAAATTAAACTAAACAAAATGGCCAATCATCAATCAACAAATTAGATTCAAAATATAGGTTGACCAAATCATGTACTTCATTATAAATCTTTCACACTATACTAATTATTCGTGTTTATGTTTACACTTTACTTTAGAGACCCAATGTCCATATTGTTGCCTTATTTTTTAATATTTTTTTATTTCTTTTTTATTTCTTTTGCTTCTTATTTTGAAGAACTTATAATAAAAAATATTTTTACTTTACAATGTATAAAAGTTCATTACTACACAATCTAAATGAGTGTGACATAAATATTAAGGCACAAATGAAGAACAATGTCACATGAAATTAACATATCTTAATTGGTTATATCTATTAGTTGGTGTTCAAAATTTAGGCTCAAGAATAGAAAGTAAAAAAATCTAATCGGTTTGGTAAAAATTCAAAAAAGGTTTAAGGTGTTAGTGTAAGCCTTAGTCCCAAACATTGTATATTAATTACATTTAGAGTTAAGATATTTCATTCTATCTTTCTATTATTTATGTGCATAAAGAAGGAATAGAATTCTATGATTGACTATCCCAATGTTTATGTTGGCATATGTGATGCATATTCCTATATGACCTTGAAGCACTAGATTTCATTTTTAATATCCCTAGTCGGTCACAACTATAAAAATAATATGTGAATTAAGGCTAGTATGCTCTTTTTGACTTAGTGGGTTTGGTCCTATAGAACGCAAAGACATGAGATGCTGGTCAAAATTCATGGATACATGTCTAGGACATAGTATTTGGATTAGATTTGCTAAAAGATCAATAGATGGTTCAAGTTCATAAGTAGTTCTCACATGCAAGTCCTACATTAGAGTTATTCGACCGAAAGTCTCTATAAAACTCTAAATGAATTTTTGTATAGTTTTACATACACCTAATGTGCCCATAAAAGTGTGATAACTATGGGTATAATTCGGTACACATTATTCCATGTTAGAGAGCATGAGATAAGTGAAGGAATTACCCACTTTTGATAAGAGAGAAAATTCCTCCGGCTACTTGGTCTGTGAACTAAAAAGAGTATGGCCACACCAAGATGAAATAATGATTTTCACTTTTTTTGGAAGAGTTCAGTGTATCTTGAATATTAAGAAATGGAATTAACAAAATAAGGGTGATAGTTCCACGCCTCATGTAATTACATCATTTAGGATAAGGAACTATGTAAGATTATACTAGATCAAACAGAAGTCACAACTTCTTCATTTAATTTAGGTTGTCATAAAATTTTGCTAGATTTTTTTATGACCTTTAGCAATTAATTATTCCTAATACCAACATTAAATGAACTTATAGGATCATACACAAAGACTAGGTTTAAAAAGGATAAAATGGGTATTTATATTTTGAATGTATATTTGGGTCGTTTTAAGAAAAATATATATAAGGCTTAAAATCTATAAATTTGACACAATGTCAGCCCAATGAAGGTTTAGGAAACGACCATCAAATGTTTTGTACTAATTAGGTAACTAATCTTATGGATGGAAAATTTCTAGTTGGTGACAGATATGGTGAAATCATTAACTCTAGGTTGTTCAAGGATTAAGGTCTAATGTCATAAGTTGAGAAATCAATTTATGAGTATCCAGGAGTCTAAATCCAAAGATTTCTTATTTTACAAGATATTCTTAACCAAAATTGAAAACAAAAAGGGTTATTGCTCAATTAGATTATTTTCTTTGGTTGAGAGATCATCTTTACAAAAAGAATAATGGAAGCTAGATCAATTTATCATGAATTCCTATAGAAAGGAATTATTGGAAATGAGATTAAGTTCACAAGGATTTGTAGAATTATACAAAAAATTATAAGAAAGATGTGAAATCTTCAAAAGAGTGAAGTAAGCATCAACAATCTTAGAATCCTTAAATTCAAGCAAGCATCCATACGAATTGGCTTCAATGAAAGTAAAGGATCGAAGTTGTGCGTACAATAAAGCAAATGGAACATAGTGTTTTAACTATGTAGATGTTATCTTGATAATTGAAAATTGTTATAGTATTACATCAAATAATTGCTAAGAAGTGTTTGATCAATTAATGACTTCAGTTAAACCAAGTTGGTACGAGGTATCAAGAATCTTTTATAATAGATTATGTTTGTATAATTGGGACTGAGTAAAGGTATTAGGCGTGTTCATAATATCTCTAACTTGAACAAAGATAGTTAATCTTTGTGTCCAGAATTGATTTTATCAAAAGAACAACTTGAATAGAAATCTATGGGCATTATCTATAAATTATATCAAGTAAGATACATTTGCACTAAGGATAAGTATCACAAGAATTATAAACTCACAGTTGGTGAATGGTCATAATTTAAGGTGTCATAAGTTGACATAAAACTATTAAGAGTAAATTATGTAAAATGTGAATTAGATATTTTTGTATTGGTTTAGGAATGATCCCAATCATCCTAGTTCCATCGAAAATGTCATGCGACATAAATGAGGTCAATACATATACTAATGAGTCTCGATGACATCGTAAGTCCAAAGAAGAATTCAGGAATTCTCACTTAGAGTGATAAATTCAAGATTGAACTAGAATGTTATCAAAGATGATGTAGTTAATTATTGACATGATAGTTATCTTTGTTTCAACATGAGAGGATATGTAGTATCTCTTAATTTTATGTATAAGCCTAATTGGGCCTAGTACTAGTGGAAGATTATTTCCAAACATTATTTATTGGCTAAATTCTAATTTAAGATATTTCATTTTATCTTTCTATTATTATTTTGCAGAAAGGAAGAATAGAATTACATGAGTGAGTATCTTGATGATAAAGTTGGCATATATGATGCATATGCTTGTAGGACCTCGAAACGATAGATTTCACTCTAAATATCCCTAGTCGATCACTACTAATGGAATAGTATATAAATTAAGGCTAACATACTCTTTCTGAATTGGTTAGTTTGATTATACATAATACCATGACATGAGATGCCAATCAGAATTCATGGATACATGTCTAGGATATGGTATTTGGATTAGATATGCTAATGAGAACACTACATGATTCAAGATCATAAGTAGTTCTTATGTGTAAGTATTACATTATGGTTTTTAAACCAAAAATATCTATAAAACTCTAGATGGATTTTTGTATAATTTTACATATGCCTAATGTGCCCATGAAAGGGTGATAAATGTAGGTATGATTAGGCATGCATTGGTTCAAGTTAGAGGGTATGAGAGAAGGGAAGGAATTACCTGCTCTCAAAGAGAGAGAAAATGCCATCAGCCACTTGATTAGTTCATTGGAAAAAGTTTGAGCACACCTAGATGAAATAATAAGATTCATTATATTTATAAAAGAGTTCAACCTCACTAGATATCAAGAAAAGGAATTAACCAAATAAGTATGATAGTTTCATGCCTTATGTAATTTCACCATTTATGGTCATCGTAACATTTTGTTAGAGTTTTTTTTTATGACCATTAGTAATGATCATACTGTCAATACTAGATGGACCTATATGGTACACGAAGACTATGTGTGCAAATGGAAAATTTGTATTTCCATTTCGACTTATATTTGTGTCATATCAAGTACAAAGATGTGAGACTTAAAAATGTGTAAATTTGACACAATGTAGGCCCAATAAAGGTATGAGACACTGTAATGCCCTCCATTTTTCGTTATTTTTAGATTTTAATTGAATATTTAATAAATATATGTGAGAAAATTTTTTGCAAAATCATTTAATTAAAAATTAGTGGGGAGTGTAGGATATATTGTGAGTTAAAAATATATTGAGGGTAAAATCGTCATTCCCGAGCTATATATAAGCTCACATGTTTCTATCTCTCTCTACACTCCTTCACTTCCACTTTTTTGTCTTCTAAAATCGGAACCAAAGTTCGAAAACCCTAGCTAAACTTGAACCTTGACGAAACACGTGTTTGGGAGTTGTGGAATCAGATTGAGAGCTTGATTTGGTGAGTTTCTTCCACTTAATATCCTTGAGTCACGTTTTTTTTATGTACCGACTGTCTGACGTGATATTTCATTCAATTTAGCTCTGAATTGAGTGAAATATTACTTGTTGAAAAGCCTAAGATGTGTAGTAACCATTGATATTCATTTTTTTATGTTAATTCAGGGTTCTGGCAGTTGAAATTGATGTTTTAAGTGGGAAGGGTTAAAGTGACGAATTTGGAATTCGTAACCCTAGGTTCGATTGGAAGTATGGTTGTTATGGTTAGTTTCTATGGACACTAGTAAGGTGTAATTTATGCCCAATTTGATTGGGTCTTTAATGAGGTAGGATGATTGAATGAGTAAAGAAAATGGATTAGGAATACGGGAAAGAAATTGGAAGGAATCAGAGTTAGATTGTATGTTGGATAGTTGAAATCGTAAAAATATACTTAAGTGAAGCTAATAAGTAAGTTGGAGATGGTTGGTATCAATGGAAGAAGAAAGTTAAGGGAAGGGTTGTTGGGATTATTAAATGAGAGAGAAAGAAAAAAATAGAGGAACATAACACATACTTACATATAAATGTTATAGCATCGTACATTTATCGTCTAGTAAATTGTAAACATGTATATGTAATTAACGTAATCCTTAATTGTGTTTAGGAGGACCTAAACATGGAGAACGAGGTTCCCAGACGGGGAATTAGTTGAGCTTTTGACAAGTAAGTAACCTGAGCGCGACTTCTGTTTTTTATTTGTATGGTGTATGAAAATGATGTGATTGATAACGTTGTGTTTATTGAATGAGACTGAATGGTGTAAAATTGAGTATGGTAGATGATGTTGTTTTGGGGAAATCATTGTAATGTATGGTTTATGGTATGTTTGGTTAATATGATTATGAATTGTTTTGAAGTGCGGGATGGGATGATTCTATGTAAATATGTAGTGTTTAATAAATGGTATGTGGTTGTGTTGTATATGTGATTGACAATGAATTTGATGATTAAGAATGTGGTTATATATATATATATATGTGTGTGTGTGTGTGTGTGTGCTAGCAATGCTTAGTGAAATGTTGAATGAGTTGATTGTTGTTTTCAACACGTGGTGGTAAAAGCAAAGTATGAATTGTTTGAGGATGCATGATTTGGTAGCATAAGTATGCACATTATATTCAAGCATACTATACCGGGCACGTGTGGATAAACTCTCAACACTTACAGGTGTGAGAGTGTGCCAATTATGGGCACTTTGTGTGCAAATTGAGGCTCTTTGTGTGCAAACTGAGGCTCTTTGTGTGCAATATTATAAATGGATCCATTATCTTATAACATATACTCCTGGCCGACGAGGCCCGTTTGCAAATGTCTTATAAAATGATTAAGTGTAAGTCTAGTGTAGAAATTAGAATTGAAGTATGAATTATCATACTAGTCAATGCATTAGTGAACATGCATTCACGATAAATTACATTTACACGGTTACGGGTCACTATGTTTGAATGCATTATTGAATTGATGCAAGTTTTGAATGTTAATGATTATGTTGGATGAGTTTTTAACTCGTAAATGTAATTTGGAAGCTTGACTTATGATGGGAGATTTGGATTAATTATGTTACATGTTTTGGCGTGGAATATGTTGAATTGTACTATAAATGGTGTTTAGAAGGTTTTAATGTGAATTGAATGATTGTGTGAATGTAGAATGTGATGGAGAATGTTGGAAATGGATTTGTGATGTTTTGGAAAATGTGTTGTGTGAAATGTGTTGTGTGAAGTATGTTGAGTTTGGCCGGATGAACAGGTGATTACGCGGCTTGGCCCCAAAGTACGCGGTGTGGGGGCGAGTCCGCATAGTCAATGCTGATTCCGCGTTCCTACCTGTTCATTCGATCGAAATGTTTTGCGGAAGTACACGGGGTAAGGCTGAGTCCTCGTAGTTTTCAACGAACACGCGTACTTTGTTCTGACTCCAAGTTTTACCTGTTAAACGGATCCAATATGTAGCCAAAGTACGCGGTGTGAGACTGAGTCCGCGTAGTTTTGAACTACTGCGCGTACTTTGTGCTGACAACGCGTTCTTACCTGTGTACGGTGTGAATTCTGTCTTCATCACTACACGGTGTGGGGGCTAGTCTGCGTACTTATGTACCATAACGCGTAGTAATGAATGACCCCGCGTTCTCACTTGTGATTAGCCTAAAATGTGGCAAATGTTGTTCTTTGGTATGATAGTAAATGATATTTGATGAATTCTAGGTTTATGAGCTTATTCTATGCCATGAAAATATTTATAATTTGAAGTAAAAGGTTATTGAAATTATTATTTAATGTGGAATGAAGTCGACCAATTATGGTTATGTTACTTACTGAGCATTAGGTAGCTTCGTTTTGGCACAGTTTGGACTGATTGATGGTTTTATAGGCTTATTCCTATATGATAGTTAATTTAATACACATTTCAAAGAAGTTTTTGATCAATATCTGAGGTAAATTCTCTAAACTAGTTAATTTTTGCAAAGATATGCAGATTTAAATCTTAGACCATTTTCTATGGCTTTTCATGATTATTTTGTCAAAATTTTTTGTTGTTCCATCATGATTAAATTCATAAGAATCCTAAAAAAAGGCTCAAAACATGACTGCAATGGAATTATTAATTTGATGAGATATTGAGAAAAACAATGGAATTTGAACAAAATGCCTTAGTTTCATCCAAGTGTAGTTAATGTAGCTTGAGTCGAATTTTATGTCATATTCAAGGAGGAAAAAACATTGTTTACACACACAAAAAGAAATTTTAAGTACATGGAATGTAGTAATATTTAGTATAAGTCTCAAAATGAATAACCCATTACACATAAACCTACAAGGTTTAGATGGGTTCATCGATGGTGGACATATAAGGTTTTTTTGTATCATCGATAATGACACTATTGAGTTGCTGGATAAGAGATTTAGGCAAACTCATAGTTCGTGGCAAAGGGATTTAGGCAAACTCATAGTATAAACTATGATTAGAATAATTTGAATGTATTCATAATCTAGTTTACTAAGTTTCTAATTACCATAGCTTCATTTCGTTATCATTAGATATGAAAAATGGATGTCAAAATAGTATTCCTGATTAGAAAGCTCCTCGAGGATGTGCATGTGACATGGTTAAAAGGTTTTGTCGATCTTAAAAACCCTATAAGGTTTGCAAGCTTCAAATATCCATTTGTAGATTGAGGCAATCATTTAAGGTTTAGAATCTTTTCCTTGAGAAATCACTCAAGGAATCTATCTTCATTAAGAATTAATATGAGCCTTATGTGTACAAGCAGGTAAATGGAAGCATAACAGTGTTTGTGGTCCTATATGTGGATGAAATCTTGCTCACTAGTAGTGTTTGTGGTCGTATATCTGGATGAAATCTTGCTCATTAAGAATGACGTTCCAATATTTATTGGTGTTAAGTAACGGCTAAGGAAGTGTTTTCTAATGAAACACATAAGCAAAGTCAAGATAACACTTGTTGTCCTAATATATGGAGATAGATCATGTCTAATCTTGGGACTAAGTGAGTAAAAACGCATAAACAAAATATTAAAAGGTTTAGTGTGAGAAACTCAAAGAAATATAAACTTCCTTTATTATAGGAGTAACTATTACTAAAGAGCAATGTCCCTTGACTCTATTTAAATGGGATAATATGAGGAGAGTGCCATATGAATTTGTAATTAAATCTTTCCATAAATATTTATAGAATTAATTAAATATATATCTCAAGGCTTAAACTGGCATATGTGAGGCAATGTTTGTAGGACCTTGAAGTAAGAGATGGTATTCTAAAATCCCTAGGAGGTCACTACTATACGAATATTATGAGAATTTAGACTGCCATGCTGATAGGACCAAGTGTGCACATTTATTCCTCTTATTTCTAGTTGATTTTTAGGACATTTTAGTAGATAAACCATGTGATTTTATAAGCTTATGTACATTTTGGTTTTATCTTGGCGTGATCAAGGAAAATGAAGATTTCTCTATGATTTGATGGAAAACAAAGGCACATCGAGCGCGGCCATTTTAGAGGCATAAAAGCATCAGTCACGAGCTTGAATAAGAGCTTAATGCATTGGCCAAATTAGACATTTGATCATGCCGAGGCAAGTCAAGAAGTGTGATGCAAATGATAGGGCTATCTTGAGCTCAAAAGAGATGAAATTTCGGGGCAACCATGTAGTCACGTTTGTGGCTTGCAAGCATGACGTTTGAAGGATGATTAATGAGCATTCGTGACACCTAAACTTGGCTGAAAATATAATCCAGAAGATGAGTCACGTTCGTGACTCATCTTGATCACGAATGGATGTTTGATTGGAGCAAATGTAACACAAATTATAGGTGCATTTTTGCCAGCTATTGAGTGACGTTCGTGAATGAATTTACCACGAATGAGGCTGCTCGTGACTCTCCTTTCAGGTTGCATAATGAGTTCAAAAGGTGTGTCACATTTGTGACTCACCATGATCATGATCTAGACCATTCGTCATGGTGTCTTGAACAGAGAATTCGGAGCCAATTTGTAGGCAGGCCCATAGTCACGTTCGTGAATGAATGAATAACGAATGAAAGGTTAAAAACATCAAACGTGACTCTCACCTTGAAGTAGCCAAATCTTGGGTGGGAAGGAAGTCACGTTTGTGACTTGCTTGGATCTTGTCTGTGGCTTAAAGAAAGGCCATTAGTGACTGACTTTGGTGGTGCAATTTTTGGCCAAGATAGGAACCACGAAAGTGACTCATTTGAGTCCCGAATGAGGAGCTGAATGAGTCATTCATGACCCACCAAGAATGGTCGAAAATGAACTTAAAATAAATGGAATAAATCAGGGCATTTGCGACACTTCACAAGGGCTGAATGAAGGCATATAAAAAATGGGTTTGTGCTAAGTTTTGGGGGACTTTTTGGTTGGGCATTTCTTAAAGGAATAGAGGGAGCTTTCAAGAGTTTTCTTCTCTTATTTTTCTTAAGGTTATGTCCTCTGTATTTTCCTTGTTTTATTCTTATTGTTATCCATGTTAGGCTTAACATTTGTTGGGTTTTTTCTAAGATGTAAATAGATGATATGCTTGGTTTACTTAAAGGATTTTGAGGTTTGTGCTTGAATGGATTTATCTTTGGCTGAATGTTGTCTATTTGATAATGTTGATGGATGAATGATAGGACTCACATATTGTGATTGATTGCTTTTAATGTACATATTGTGAATGCGATAGAAAGAGCGAAGTAATTAGTTAATTCATGTAAACAATCCATAGTAGTGGCAGGCTAGGATTCTATTACATTAGATTTTAACTAATCGACTGCTTGCTTAGGACATTTGATTGCAATTTGTGCATCATTCAATGCTAGTAATCCTACTTTGGAGTTGCTAAAGCCTAGGTTTAGGAAGGCTAATCAAATAGAGTTAACACTTGTTTGGATAGAAATATATCAAATGACCTTGATGTGTTCGATGAAATGCCTAGGTGACTAGTGCCTTGCCTAGTTTAGTATATCACGAAAGTAGAACACTTACTAGACTTAAGGACATAATTTTGAGCATTCAAAAAGGGACTCTTAATTGATGATAGCGCGAGAACACCATCATTAACCTCAATATAATTAAGAAACCAAGTGTAGCACTATTGAAGTATAGGAAAAACTGACGCTTATACTTTTTGTTTCCAACTTTCACATTCATTTGCATTTAGTATTTTATTCAGTTCTCTCAAATCATTAATTTACCATGTTTGTCGTCTTCTTTTACTTTAGTGTTAGCATCAAACCAAATTAGATACTATGTTCCTCGTGAGATTCAATACCGCGAGGCATACTTCCACGGTAATACTACACTGATCTTGATCTTGTGCGCTTGCTAGACACCGTTCAAGTTTATGGCGCCTTTGTCGGGGAAAGATATATTTAGTTTGAATTAGTGTTTTTTGTTTTTCAAATGCTTTATTTGTTTTTAGATTTATCTTCTTGTAGGTTAATTTTTGTTTATGCTTCTCTGAGGTCACAATCATCCAAAAGAACTTGTCAATTACTATCCAAAAATAGAAAGGGTGATTTTTGAACGGAGGGTTAGGAATATAAGAAGGGAAAGAAAGCTGGATTTTGTTGAGGGGATCCGTGCGTCGGAGGGTGGAGTCCCTAATGAAATGGGCACAGATCCAATATTGTTGAGAAGAAATGGTAACATTAATGGTAGTGGCCCCCATGTTAATAATGGGACAGATGGGAGACAAGCTCTGACGCCTCAAGGAGGGATACGACATCCCCTAAGGGAGTTTTGCGAGATATTTAGAGGCCGGCAATAGGGGTGTCACCGTCTTGTATAGTGCTGAGCCGACAACGAGAAATTATTATTTGAAGGGGGTTCACTTCAATATGGTTCCTTCCTTCTATGGACTTGCATCGGAGGATGCATTATCTTCTTTCCAAGAGTTCTACACGACACTCCAGACTTTTCCACTTCACGGTTTATTCGAGGATGAATTGAGAATGCACCGTTTCCCTTACACCTTGAAGGATAGGGTGAAGGCTTGGTC
>CANYCX010790003.1:0-21978 GCA_948193385.1 Breynia disticha f. nivosa
ATATGGTCTATACTTAATACAAGTGAAACTAAAAGACAAATATGTGAATAAGATAAATGTTTGGTGTATAAGCTATTTAAATGAATTATAGTGGATGTTTAAATTGAATTGAATATTTTGAGAAAATGGAATGTGATTTGAATGAGTGAATTATGATGAAATGTGATAGGAAATATTGATGATTGATGATTAGATTGTGTAGGACTTTTATTGTGATGTGAAATTGTGTTAAGTTTTGCCGGAGAAACAGGTAGATACGCGGTGTAGTCCCAAAGAACACGGTGTAGGTACGAGTCCGCGTAGTTTGTGGCCTAGTCCGCGTTTGCCTGCATATTACTACGCGGATTGGTGGCGAGTCCGCGTAATCGTGTACCACAACGTGTAGATGGTTGACCCCGCGTTATTACCTGTTTCCGGCTTAAATGGGGGCAAATAGTGGTCTTAGGTATGAGATTAAGTGTTATTTTATGAATTATGAGTTTATGATCATGTTTATTACCATGTATATGATTACAAATCTGAATTAATTTAATTGTGTGATTTTATTGAAAAGTATGAACTAATTGTTCATGTTAGTAGTGTTACTTATTGAGTTTTCTCAAACTCAAGTGCGTTTTATGTCTGTTATATTCGACATTGGCAGGGAATGCAGAGAATAATTATGTTCTTGCTGACTGATGCTCAATAAACTGACGAACCAAGGTGATTATGCACTGAAGTTGATTGTAATTAGATTCCATACATAGCACATAGAAGATTTTATGTAAACAAGTGCTTTGATCGAATTGTATTTGAAATGAGATTAAATAAATTTCTTTTCTTGTATAATTTATTTAATTGAAAACCTGATTTCTTTAAAGGTGTTCTATATTTTTGAACTTTTACATATATATATGTATGTTCTATTTGAATGATGAAAATGACACGACTTAAAATGGTACGCGTGTAAAAGATTTTCTTTAAAGAATTTATTTTAAATTGTATTCCAAAAAATTTATGATATTCAAGTTCGGGTCACTTGAAAGAAAATATATAATATATAGAAACAAGTGGTAGTCGAATTTGAGTGTCACATTAATAACTTCTTAACTCAAATTGGAAGTTGTCAAGACTTTACATTTGCCCATTATCTTATTAATTGCCGACCCACGTTCCACTTCAGTTGATATCATATCTTCTGAGTTCGAGTTTAATCTCCCCTAGCCGACCTAATTTGCTCGATACATTAATAAACAATTTCTATTACATCCATTGAATTTTATATATGTCATTTGTCAAACTGCTCAGATTTGAACCTAACCTTCTTTGATAAGCCTACATGTACTCAAGCATTCTTTGAATTCTTTCAATCCCTCTCGATCGACCCATGCATGTTCAATCATTTTCCAATCAACTTCTTTCTCTCGACCCCTCCTGATCGATCCTTATGCATTTAATCATTTCTTGGTTGGCCTTTTTCTTTAGACTCTTCTTGATTAATCCTTGTTCGATCATTCTCTGATCGACACCTCTCTTGTGGTGCATGTCTTCTTTCAACTCTTCACCTCGTGGTAATCAAACTCGAACCTTCTTCATTTTGAAAAATGGAGTTTTTTCTTCATTAAGTGTCCTGAAACTTTTTCAATCTTTTTTTCCCTTAATTTATTGAGTTCTACCCAACTTTATTCATTTTCGGATCATTCACAGCCTTTGATCTCTAACATGGCTTAAGATATTTAATGTTTGATCTACGATTTAAAATTCCGTCTTCTATTTGTCTTAAGCATTAAATGTTTTTCTGCTCATCATTATTTTCTCATCATGCTCAACCACGTGTTACTCTAATAAAACAAAAAAAGAAAATTAAAAAAAGGTCATATTTGATTAATTAAAAAAGTCAATAATTTAAATAAATCAAATTATTATATATTCTTTCTGTTTTTTTAATATTTGTCAATTTGATTGTTTATACAAATTAAGAAAATTAATAAATAGGGTATAAAATAATTTATTTACCTTTCTAAATAAAGTAAGTAGTGAAAAAAAGAGAAAAAATTAATTAGAATAATTGAATAGTATCTTAGAGAAAATAATAATAAAAAAATAGATCGATAAATTTTAAAGAATAAAAAATTAAAATTAAACTAACAAACTTTAAAGAATAAAAAAAGTATTATAATAAAACATATTTTAAAAGATGTCCTTTTGTATAGTAGTCTCAATTATGATCGGCAACGACAAAATCCACCCAAGCCGACTGCCAAATTTGTGTAAGTTTTCTAAACAAACGACCACCTAATTTCAGTCAATTATTATTGTTAACAATGGAAGAGAGCTCTGTCATCCATCCAGACCTGCAGTATACGACTTGTCGTTCCCAATACTTGAAAACCACTCCTGTCGTGTTCATAGTCATTAAACAACCTTTGTTTCTATGAAACAACTTCCAAAAAACTTGTAAACCCACGTTCTAAAGTTCGTTGAAGCATCAATTTTCCGGGAACTTATTTTTATAGAATCTTGTTGTCGACGAAGAATTTTCTTAATTTTTCTTTAACTGGTAAAATTGCTCTTTGACTAAGACGATTTTTCAACCGAATCACAATTAATGAGTTATTACATTGCTGAAACACAGCAATTTCTACGTCTAATTACAATGAAGAAAGCGGTCAGTAAGTCAAACCGTCCAACCGACCACAACGAGCCCAAGTTTGTTTGTTCCCCGAACAATTTTATGTAGGGATTCTGAGTCGATAAGTTTCTTGTCAGATTGATGGCAACGTTCAATTTGATCACCTTGCAGTATTTCCATTTGGATGGAGAAATTTCACAGGGCTGACAGAGTCGGTGTCACAGTAACCCAACTATTTGTGGTTGAAAATGTGAAGAAACAGAAACTGGCTACTGCAACTTGTTTCTTTCGACACATGCTGCACACTTGTATTCAAATTGGTGAAAGCTACCCAACTCTGTAACAATTCGAATATAAGCAAACTCAGTATTGTCAGATATCACTCTGAATTTTTGTTTCAGGTGTGTATGCTCTGACCTTTTCAATCACACATGGTTCAACTTAACAATTACACTTCGTTTTACACTTCTTGAGTAATAAATCCATTGTTGATGTGCTAATTACATATTGCATTGAAAGCAACAAACCTTAATCAAATTCCACATATGGTGATTGACGTAATGCCAGCGAGAATTGAATGGTTCATCGAAATTGTCGGTTGTAATAGCAGTAAATTTCAATGAATTGATCGGTAAAAAATCAATTCATTGAATTTGAAGGTAATAGTAAGAGAAAACACAGCAAAGTTACAAAAGAAAGGGTAGGGACAGCGACAAAAGAGAGAGAATCTTGAAGTAACTATAGACGATGGGGACAAGGTCAGTGCTGATTTGGTGATGGCCGTCCCGTTAGTGGGAAGGTTACGTGAAAGTGGGGCCATAAGGGACGAAAATGGAGAATATATAGGCGAGGGAGTGGGGCTTGAGGAAGACGCAAGTGGGCAGTACTGGTAAGTACTCCCTGGGAAGCGTGGAAGAGTGGGGAAGAAGAAGCGAAATCAAAGGAAGAGATTACACGATGACCAAGAAATGAGTGGGAGGAGGAGAATCTGGATATTGTGGAAAGAACCCAATAATGGATTCCCACGCTGCCCGACAAAATGATATTGTCGTCTTTGTTTTACCATACAACAAGTAATTCATATTCTTCTCTCCCTTCCATGGAACCTAATCTATAGAATTAGGCAGACTTATAGGTCCTAAGTTGTCTTTCTTTATGTTCCCAAGAGAAGCATTTACCCAGAAATGAGATACTCTGAGCTTTGCTACAGAAAAAGCACCGGAGAGTGTGAAGCTTTCTCTGCTTCTGCCTTGATTCTATACTTTGATTACGAGATACAACCAAGAAATGGAAGCAAGTGTGGCAGACTTGTTTTTTCCCCTGCCGTGATTTGAAGTTTTTCTATAAGAAGTTTATTGTTCAGGAACTCATTTTTTTATTTTTTCAGAAAGGATAATAAATATTATTAAATTCTTATATAAATTAATATTAATATTTATATAATTATTTTTGTCAATAATTAATTAAATATTTTATAAAATAAATTAAGGGATAAAATTATATAAATATCACAATTTACTTATGAAAGTTCAATTTCATAAATCCCACTCCATAGTTTAATGGGATTAGAGCTGATTTTAAAACAATCAACTACAACTATCACCATCATTATTCTTAATTAATGCCCATCTATACTTTATGCCTAACCACACCACTTCTACCCAACAATTCTACCTCATAAATCCGGGGAGTTTTACCATGAATTTCCTTGAAGAAGAAACTCATTGAGACAATACATTGTGGTCGTTAGATTCGGTAAAAAATAAATCTGAACCTTTGATTTGTTAAATAATATACAGTTTTAATTTTACATAATCTGCATTGTTTCCGTTAAACGAAGAAAGGACATCAACGAATCTGCTCTCCAAAGTCCTCACAATAGAATTCACCGGTAAATCCCACTCCACCAAACCCCTCCCTCCACTACCATACTGCCACGTCTCCATCCCTCACTTTCTCACCGCCTTTCTCTCTCTCCTCCTTTACAATTTATACTTCCCCAACCCACACTCTTCCCGAATCCACTCTCCTCCTTCCCTAACCTTAAACCTCCCAAACACTGTCCGGACTTTAAAAAATGCCTTCAGAATCCTCAGAGAAAGTCCTTGTCGTCACTCCACTTCAAACACCGCCAAAACTAACCGAACCCTTACCCTGTCCCAGGTGCAACTCTGCTAATACCAAATTCTGTTACTTCAACAACTACAACTTGTCTCAGCCACGTCATTTCTGCAAGGGCTGTCGCCGTTACTGGACTCAAGGTGGCACCCTTCGTAACGTTCCCGTTGGTGGTGGGACACGTAAAAATTCTAAACGTTCTCGTTCCTCTAACACGGCTAACTCCCCATCTTCGTCTTCAACTACTACTGCTTCTAATTCTAATATTTCCACATTAACCCATGAAGCTGAAACCTTACCCGTGTCAGTAACAGCCAATACTTCACAAGTGTCTCCACCTGCTAAGGCGGAGAATAGTGATCGTCATGGGTTAAGTTTTAGTGAGAAAGAGGAGGGTTACTGTGCTATGTTGAATACGCAAGGACACGGGTTTATTGACCCGTTTGTTAATGGGTTGGGGTTTTGTGAGATGGGAATTGGGTTTGGTGGAAAAGGGGTTTGGAGTTATCCTGGTTTGAGTTACATTTGTGGGGGTGTTGGGAATGATGAGGGTATGGGAAGTGGTAGTGCTGGGTGTGACTCATGGCAGCTTAGTGATGTAGGAAGTCTTGGCGAGGGTTTGAGTGTGCATGGCGAAAGTGATGGTTTTGCTTGGCCTGGTCTTACAATTTCAGCTCCTGGGAAGTCTCTGAAGTGAAGTATCTCAAAGTTTGTTAATTAATTTGGTTTCACTAAAAACTTAGGCCTCTAATTTCAGGTGTCATGTTAGTTTCTAGTAATTCAGTCTTTTTTCTGATAGAATGGGAATTATGAATAGCGGTTAGGATTACTATAATTTTGGGGGTATAGAAGGTGTCTGGTTTTAAAAATACCAGATTTATCATGCTTTGTGTAAAGCTGTTTTAACATTAATGATTGAAGAATCGGACAATGCGACGATGATGTATGTGTAGAGAGATATTAATCACAAGTTTAATTTTAATTTAAACAATATAAGTCGTAAGGTCTCTTTCTTGTGGTGGAAGAATGTTGAATAGTTCTTTAAATGCCACAATCTTGGTAACAGTGCGTTGCAGAAGTAAGAAGAAAATCTCTGATAATAACGCATGAGAACGTGTCTCTTTGTCTTGGTGGAATGTCGTATTAACTGTTCATTGTCTATTCTGCTTTAGAACGCATCCATCCTGTCCCGACCTTTCCAGCCTAAAAGAGTCGTGAAAGGGCATTAAACTTTATCTTGTTGGTACTTGGTTTAGACTAATGAGTGAGAACGCTACTTTTGACTCCTGTTTGTTAACTATTTTTTCTAGCCACTTGGATATTCAGCTCAGTCAGAGGTGTTCACTGTGTCGAACCGGAAGCAGACCGTCTAGAGAGGTTTTACCTGGCTGGATCTCCAGTTCTGGTTTGGTTTGTGAACCGGCTGGACTGCCAGCCGGCAGTTCGTATTTCGTACGGTTCTGCTTCTTGTCAAGTCTAGTTCCTGTCTAGTTTGCACGTTCCAGTTGGTTTAGAACATGTGTAATTCAATTGAACAATAATTTGTTTGAACAAAATACGTGCATGGAGTAATTCACCTGGACTGCTCTGCATATATGCAGGAATGTTTCACATGTTTGGTATTTATTTTTGCCTTTATGAGTTTTTTGTAAATGCAAGTCAGCCCCCAACTTGCTAGCATATTCAGTAGACAGTCGTACAGAAACTCAGCAACTTGGTAGTATAAAGTCATCTCTTTTATTTATCATCTGGAAGCAATCTGACTTCGTTTGAATCAGAACTGGAAAAGTATATTACTCCATAACCCACCTTGGTACTGTTCAATAAGCCACCAACTGCCAACTTCTTTTTCTTTATGTTTTTTCCAGACTTAATTTCATGTTAATAACTATAAATTATAGAAACATTGTAAGCAGGAAAATGCGATGAGATCCACTGGTTCGGCTCCATCACCATTTTCAGTGGATAGTTTTACAGTTTACGTCTTCAGAAGATTGATTCAGCTTTGGTTTTATTTGTTTGTTCATACCCAAAAAAAAAGAAACTATTGAATATAATATTATATGTGTTGTGAGGTCGCAATGTCACAAAAATACCAAAAAACCAAATAATGAGAAAGATTGGTACGCACTTGAGAAATCAAATGTACTCAAAGCCTTCACCACTTGACAAAACAGGACCAACCTCATAAGGCAAAATGATAATGGAAAGAAGTGATACCTCATTTTAATAACTCGATCAGCCACATAAATTATCATTTTATAGCTTTTTCTTTAATGATTTATGCATCCACTATGAGCCCTCACTATTATAATGTCTTTAATTTGGTTCGACCTGTCATTTTTATGGACACTTGTTTCCTTACACCAACATTCTGCCAAAGATTAATTATTGAAGTTCTTGCCATGACTGCAATTTTAGTAATTACTACACCTTACCACGCTTCACAGTGCCACAACAACCCATTTCACTCATTATGTTCATCCATCCACCCTATTGCTTCCCTGTGTAAGTTTAGCAGTTAAAGAGGTCAAACAAGGTGTGGGTTCGATCTTTGTGTCCATAACAACAATAATGGAGACATACATATTCGTCATGTCTCTTTAAAACTCTCTGCTGTTAATTAACGAGTTAATCCGATTTCTTTCATAAAAAATTTGTAACAAAAAAAATCCACCCTATTGTTCTTGTGATGTAAGTGCATTCTGAAAGAGATAATTCCATGTGGCCTCAACACAGCTATAAGCATCAGCAGATGGCATAATGCAATAACGTACGTGTATTTTTTTATAAACTGCAATAAACTCTACACAATCCTCAACAATTTTAAAGACAAACCATTACCATATGCATGAGCATTGGCTTTTAAATTGCAAACAGAAAACAATGTGTAAATAATTGCGTAGCCCTCAAAGCAAAATCCATAATGTTCTAATTGGGTTTGAAGAATTTTAACTTGAGTCCATTGTTGACCATACTCCAGATGCCTCCAATGGAAAATGCCAAGCTGAAAGCTACACCAAGCCAACCCAGTGTCCAGTTGAGATACCAGTTGAAACTGTACTTGGTTGGTTTCTTTATGAGAACCCACATGAAACAAGGGTAGGCAAATGTGACCGGAAGTGTGAGTCCTCCCAACAGACCAGCAAGACTTGACAGGAATGGCAGTGCTACTCCTATGAAGAATGAAATGAACCCGTAGAAAACTCGGAAACCGGATCGAACCCAGATCGAGCAAGGCCGATTGGTACGGCTTGTGTATCCTGCTTCGAAGCTGTCGAAAGCTGGCATTGAGTATATCTGGAAACTGCTAAGGCAATTAAAGACAACTAAGAGGAATGTCAATGCAAGAAGTCCTCTGGGAATGTCATGACTGTGGAATCCATACAAGGCATTTAGCATTCCTCCTGATGGCATCTGAGAAATAAAGAACAAAAGCACAAGCAGTTAAAAGAAATATACAATCTTTAAACGAAGAAGACGGAATAATAATAGAGGATGAACTTACAAGGTTTCCATAAGCCCAAAAGCCTCCAATGGCAATAGGAAACAAGCACATGGCAATGAAGAAATATGCAACTTTCGCTCCATTCCACATAGGCACATGAGCTGGATGCTTGAATGTTGATGGCATGGTTGCCTGTTAAATCAAAACGAACTCCCTGTTTAATGTCCGAAAATTCAACAATAAGTTATGGTAATTAATCAGAACTTGAATCTCACATACCTGGATTTCCAAAACTACATTATGCCCTCTGAATGCGAATGCTACAAGGCCGAGGGCGTTCAAGACCGAGAAAACTGATGCGCTAAAAGATGGTAGGGATATAGGATCATAAGAGATTGTAGGAGGCCTTTGTTGGCAAACAGATAGCAGCCACACCATGGTGGAGTAAGTGATGGCTGTTACGGCTCCAATAAGGGACAGTCCAGCAATGGAATTGAGGTTTGGTAGTTGAGACAGAACAATGCAGAGAGAGGTGAACACGAGGTACCACTCGACTGTGGTTAGCGGATTGGAAGTGCATAAAGGCCCGCAAACTATCTGGAAAAATAGTTTCATAGTCTCTCCTCCGATGAGAATTAAGGCTGTTGCAGTTCCAGCTGACAAATAAACTGTTGGGAATAGAGCAAGCCAAACACCTAGTCTTTCCCCTGCAAAATACACACATAATCTTGATTCTCGAGTCCGTAGCAGTTCAAATTTCCATCTTTTGTTATTACAAGGGCAAGCTGGATACAAGATTGATAAAAGGAGCAATTGAGAAGTTCTGAATATGTGCTCACCAAATGCAGCTTGGGCAAGTTCGACATATCTGTTGTATCTCTTTCCTGGTACTGCTTCGTGAAGCTGAACCAGTATCCATAATGTGTAGAGTTGCCAGCAGTATGCTATTGTTAATGCAAGGATTCCCCAACTCCTGAAATGCAACACACATCATGAATCATTACAGGCTTACGGCAACATTGTAATAATGCATTTTTTTTTCTGTTAAATACTTCATCTTTCATTATGTTTGTAAGATACTGTTAGTATCTCGGAGAAATACTGCATACTGGGTCCTCAATCAATAATAGAAATCACTGTGCTAATTACAATAGGTGATTTTGGATTTGCCGAACTTTTATCTGAACATTTTTAACAGCCCACAAGCAGCAAACCAAAGTTTCAGATTTTCCTTTTTTTTTTAATTTCTATGGTTATGCATCAGCCTTGAGCATTGGATTCCTAACTTTCTATCTGCAAGGTGTGAAAGTTTAAGCACATAATTTGAAAACATAGCATAAATGAATGTCTCATTCAAAGTTAGTTCTAAAGTTGAAAGTAACATAAGTAGATGTCAAAAGTTAGGTCAAACGTAATCTGGCAAATCTTTACTGTCTGAGCAGCCATAGAGAATCATGAGCAGAACGTACATAATGATTCAGAAATGAATAAAAATATAAACCAAACAGTAATAACTGGACATTGGGTCCTCCATCAATAATAGAAACAAAAGAGTACGGGGATCAAAGAGCTTTTTATTGTCTGAGCCCCGTATTCCGACTCACTGGACCAAAAAGGTTGAAAGGCCATGTTGATCTGTTCTACACAAATTTATGTTAAAAGCAAAAGAAGATGAAGACATTTTTACTTCATGAAGACGAGCTTTAATCATATATTTCCATTTTTAAAACCAAAAATATCATAAAACTTTTGAAAGACAGTACATTAACATCACATTCAGACCCCACGCATCATAAACTTGGTCAAATTCCTCTGACTAACAATTGACAGTAGTTCATAAAACTGCAGCAACTTTGCTTTTTTAAGCTATAATGCTTTAAAAGCTTGTTGATCAATAATGCTCTTATGAAAAAATTGAAAAAAAAATTATGAAATCATCTGATTCGTTGAAGCATGATATTCTGGTTAAGGTAAATGAGATGAACATCAACTGAAACACAAACCAATGTCTTGTAATAAAAACCAAAATGAAACAGAAATGAAGACGAAAGAAGTTAATGTATACCAGCCAAGGAAAGTGAAAGCAACGGGCAAAAGCAGAGCTTGAAAGCCAACACCAGCATTAAGATTATGAAACGCAGCGTAGTGAGCATTCCCATTTCTTGACTCAGTAATAGGAAGCCAAGCATCTTGTGGGTTCAGCTTAGTTAAATGCCCTACTTCCTCTAAATAACCCTTCATATTAATCAATACCCTTTTCATAGGAGTCCCTATAGGACTCAAAAACCTCGGTGATATAAACGACGTCGGAGTCCACGCATTTGACGACTTCGCTTCTTTTGAAGGCGGCCTCGGCGACCTTTGTCCCGACGGCGTGTTTATTTCCGGCGTTGAAGCTCTTGGCGTCGCCGGAATCGATATAAGTTCAGTTTCTGGCCTTTCGTCCATTGTTTAGTTATTGAAACTCGAAGTGTTCGTTTAGCTGTGTGGTAATACAAATAGCTTAATAACAATGGAGTGAGTGAGAGTGTGAGTTGGGTTTTGTTTGCTGGTTTTTGTCAAGAAATGGAATGTGAGTGGTGTTTTCAGTACTGTGTGCATGAGAGTTTGCAAAGTTTAGATCACAGCCGTTAATCTTGCATGGTTGCCTGAAGATCCCAGTTTGGATTTACTCTTTCGAAGTTGACTGCTTCTGAGCTTGACGAGTTGGCTGGTCTTGTGAACATTTGTGGTAGCGTGACGTGTTTGTGAGTTCATATAGCAGAAGACATGATTGAATGTGGGAGAGTGTAGGATAAGAAACATTAGTATTATGTGGAAGTGGGTCAGCCCCGGAATTCCCGGTAGCAGTGACCGGCGACAATGTATCGATAGGCGCATGCAGAGAAATGGGCCAGTGGTCCCATGATCATCGAGAACTGGGGGGCGGTAACTTTGAAAAAGGGGGGATTTCTACGAACAAGATGAAAGCATGTCAGGTTTTACCGACAAAAGCACGTGCTTTTAGTGGCCTGGTTTGCCACGTCAAGTTGTCCCTCGCATTTGACTGTGTCAAGGGTTTTCATTTCATATGTTGGTGTCTGGAGTGATAAGTGTTGGAGCAGAGCATGGTAAGAGTAATGATATTTGGAGTGGTTTAGGATGATTGTAGTTATAAATGGGATGGGGGTTGATTAATGAAGAAGAAAGGTGGAGCATCAGCATGGTTATGGGGTTTAGACGCCGAAAGTTGAAATGCTTCTTCAGCTGTTACGCATTAGAGGTTTAAAAATGTTCACTAAGACATTAATGGGGTCTTCCAATCTCCATTGTTGTTCTTATTGTCTTTGCTAGTAGTCCTTTTCAGTTTTCAGTGACTGTTCAAGACTCCAATGTTTCTATTCCAGGCATGAAACTTGCATTGTCATGAACCTCTTGAGCCCATTTGATTGCAGTGTGTTTGAACTTTTTTACATATAACGCTCGAACTTTCCGTGCTTCAACTCACTAAGTTTATTTGTCTTCTTTATTATTCTATTTGAACTCACAATACAAAAGGGTCGTCATTCGCGTTAAATACACTTTCATCGCATAATTTTTCTAACATATCTTTTTATCATTACAATATCTAACTCTATACTTTATTTTTATCCATTTTTTGCATCAAGCTTTGAAGTTTGATTTTTCTCCCAGAATTGCTCAATCTCCTTATGCCTTTCAATTTAAAATTAAAATTATATTTTTTTTCCTTGGCATTTAATATTTTGTCACCATAGTAATTGCTTTTTTCTCAAGCTAATCTTTGTTCAGAATCCAGTTCTCAGTTTTCTTCAACATCTCCTAAAATATCGCCTTCAATATCTCCTAGTGTTTCTCCTACTTTTAATTCCTTTCCCAAAATAAGGAAAAAATGATCTTATGGCCCGTAACAACAAGAATGAACGGAGGATAAGAATCAAATTTAAGTCCTTCAGTTTTAAGCAAATTATTGACTCTACGACATTCCATTTTAGCAATCTCCTTGAGATCATGATAAGAGAAAGGAGTTTGAGATGGGGAAGGAGGGTTGAGAGGGAAATATGCAAAACGAAACAAGAGAAAAAGTTAAGAGAGAGACGCGCAAAAAATGAGCGGTTTTCATCCATATATATATTTCACAAAGATGATAAAAGTTTAAAAAAATATATTAAAGGGACATGTTTAACCAGCGTAGTAACTCATGTACTTTGTTCGAAGAATTTTCGTTGGATTACACAGCCCAATCATTCTGGATTGTTGGGGTCGACAAGTATGAAGCCCATGCCAGTTTTCACGGCAATAACCAAGTGTGATTGCATAATTCAATGATGATTTAATAGTTGAATTATATGAACCAACCAGATATTCCAAACAACACATCCTCCTTTGACTGGATTAAGTCTACGAATATGCAATTATACATCTACATAGATTACCTTAATGTCTTCGCTTCTCAAACCATACCTCAATTATAATACTACTGCTTTCATTTATTTGACTCCCTCTAAGCTATATATAAAATATGTTGTTGGTCAGAATAATTAATGAATAATAATTGGAGAATACTAATTTTTTATGGTAAAAATCTATGCGGTTCCTGATAATACTTCGAATAATTTTTCGGTCTTTGAGTTTTCAATATTGACTTCACCTGTCTCCAACATATTGAAAAACGGTTGTCGTTAATCATTCGTTTAATTAAGCTAACGGGAAAGTTGAAATGTCATTCTTGCCCCACCACGTGTGAATTAATGAGGGACCGGTAAATTAATCAAAAAGATTAGAAGGACCGGTAAATTAAGTGAAAAGATTGCATAGAGGACCGATAAATTATTTACTTCTTGCTCTGTCAGCTTAATTTAATAAAAGAATTAACGACAGTCTTTTTCAGTATGTTGGGACCGGTAAAATCAATATTACAAATTTGAGGACCGAAATATTATTCGAGGTATTATTCAAGGAGCGCATAGGTTTTTACCTTTTTTTAATAAATTAGATGTTGTTTAATACCAAAATGGATTGGTTTTCAAAAAAAAAAAAGGATTGGGTGAGTGAGGTATGCGCTGTCGTCATATGCAGCATCAGTCACTCCTTAAACTATAGTGTATTTGCATTAATTATACCACACGTGGATTACTAATAGGAGGGTACTTCTGTCTTTTACTATGTAGCTTCCACTCTATTCGGGGTTTGAACAACGAAAGTTACAGGAAGGCCACAGCTTGAGTCAAGGTCAAAAATATGGGTTTGAATCCATACTCACATGCCCTCCAACTTCTCACAATTTACAATACCAACCTATCATCATATTGTTGCTCTTGAAATGTGGAATTATTTGACACAAAGAGCAGCAAAGAATCACAGGTATTTTCGTAAATATCTACAAAAGAATGCCCTTTTCCAGTCCCCAACAACGCCGCCACGTATTAAAACGAATGCACTCCCAATTCTCAGCGTTTCCCATTCCCAACCTAACAAACAACCCATCCAGTCCCCGTCCTGAGTGAGAGCTCAGGACATACCTAAACCAAACCCTAATCCACTCTTTTGATTGGTTCTTCCTCGTAAACTCTCATCTCCTTCCGTCTTGGTCTCCTTACACCAACCCTCCGTCTGCTCGAATCCACTATTTACCACCTTTACCTCCTATTTTTAACATTTATACTCATGGCAATTCGTGTTACTTTTACCTACTCAGGCTATGTTGCCCAAAACCTTGCGGCCGGTATTCGGGCCGGAAATTCTCGGGCTTTTCACGATTGCTTGATTCGCTTCCGAATGTTTGCAACTCCCACCACTAATGATCGTGAAAATTCCGCTAATTTCCGACCCAATACGCGGCGAAACACCTCCTTCTATAGCACTCTTACCGGCGAATTTCTTGGAGAAAATGCGAAAAACCCTATTGGGGTTGGATTGATTTCTCTGATCAAATCGACTGGTGTGAATTCTGATTCTGTTTTTGGGATTTCGCCTTTTAAGGCCGCGCAGATTTTGCCTTTCTTGCAGAGCTCGAGATGGCTGCCTTGTAATGAGGCTGCGGCCCCTGGGCCAAATAGTAGCGATGTTGATAGAGGCGGAACGGGTGAGAAGATGCGTACTGTGAGTCTGGAGATTAATGGGAAGGAGTTTGATAGTTCCGGAAATTGGTTGTCGAAAATGTTGAGTGCTTGTTCTGAGGATGCTAAGGCTGTTTTTACTGCTGCTACTGTTAGTTTTATGTTTCGCTCTACGTTGGCTGAACCTAGATCGATTCCTTCTAAGTCTATGTATCCTACTTTGGATGTTGGTGATCGAGTTTTGGCTGAGAAGGTATAATTTGATATCTGAACTTCATTAATTTTGAAATTGTACTGTGTGTTTGTGTTATAGCTCGTTCGTGATGAATCTTGATCAACTGCTAGATTGTGGTAAGTTATATTACTAGATGAATTTCGCCGATTAAATCTTCTGTGAATGATTAGGATTGGGGAGTTTGGTTTGATAGTATTTATAGGTTGATGGGATTTAGGTTTTGTTGATTTTGACAATTCTTCCTATTTCGTATTTTTGTTCATCAGGTTTCATACTTCTTCCGAAAGCCCGAAGTTTCTGATATTGTTATATTTAGGGCTCCTCCGATCCTTCAGGTATGGTTTCGGTGGAGTGTTAGAGTTGATTTTGTTTTGATCTTCTCTGTTTCTATTTAGTTAGTATTACCACTTACTAATAATTTTGTGCTTAATGTGTAGGAAATTGGATACAGTGCTGGTGATGTATTTATTAAAAGAGTAGTGGCCAAGGCTGGTGACTTAGTTGAGGTTAGCTTCTATATAATATTTCTCGAACGAATTGATAGGTAGTACACAATGACCTTGTTCGTTGGTTAATTGAAGCATTTTTCTCAATTTGAGATTGGTTTTTATTCTGAAGGTTCGTGATGGCAAGTTATATGTGAATGGTGTTGTTGAAGATGAAGAATTTGTCCTTGAGCCACTTGCTTATGAGATGGAGCCTCGGGTAATAATCCATGACCTCTTCAAATATTTCTTCAGCCGTTGATTTTACATTTGCTTTCAGTCACTTCTCTGTGATCTTATCTGTTCTAATTAGATTTGTTGTGGGTTGTTTTCCAGCTTGTGCCTGAAGGGTATGTTTTCGTGTTGGGAGACAATCGCAACAATAGTTTTGATTCACATAACTGGTAAAGTAAATCTTAAAATCTTTGTTACTTTCTCCATGGCTTTGATTGGAAGTACATAGTCATGTAATAGTACAGGTATTTGCTCAAAATAGAATTTCTCACGACAAGCTGTTCTAAATTTCAGGGGTCCGCTGCCAATCGAGAACATTGTTGGGAGATCGGTGTTTCGATATTGGCCACCAACAAAAGTTTCCAACATCATGTACGAGCCACAAGTTGCAAAGACTGCTACTGCAGTTTCTTGACACGCTGTTCTCTGGTTGCAGAGAGGATAGATGTTCGTGTTAACCTATTTTTGCTCATAAATTGAGCAGCTGTTAATATCTCAACTTGGTAGCATATCGATCTGTTTTCGATGGATCATCTCAACTATCAGTTATCCCTATTTTGGATCATCTTGGTCCTGAGTCGTAGCTTTCACTGATAGCCAAAGCTATGGCTGACGGGTATTTGTTTTTCTGTAAGCATGTTTAACTAAAAATTTGATTGAAAAAATACAGAAAAAAAAAAGAAAAAGCGCAGATGATGTGATTGATAGCCAGGAAACTGACTTGAAAGCTCATTTTTGTGCATATATTTGCCAGTTATTGTTGTTGAATCCAATTGTGTACAAATTTGCTAATTTGTTTTTGTTGATATGTTCCATTCTTGTTCTGGTAATGCCAACTATGAGCAAATTATTCAAGATATTACTTCATGCTTAAGTTACTTAACTATTTAATTTTATAATATCTGCTTTTGAATTATCGAATAAACATTATTAGTCTCTAAACAAGTATTAGTTTTTGTCGTATGACCAATAAATTATAATATTTCTTAAAGCACTATTAATACAAAAATTAATAACAAGATCTGATTCTTTAATGGATTTTACTTAAACTAGTATTTTATTTAATGTGCAACCTCTAAATTCATACACTTGAAAACGAAATAAAAAAAAATTAGTAACATTGAAGCCTTCAATAAATTCTGAAACCTTTGGACAGACTATTTCAACTCGAAGAAGAATATACAATATAAAGTTTCGCCTACATAATGATCTACAATACATTAAATTTTTGGATATACAATTTTTATACCTTTGTCTTATATACGTAATTATATTTTGGTCTCTGCATTTTTTCAATTACTTATATTGGTTGTTGAGTTTTTCACACGTTTCTCTAAGTTAATATTTTCGTTAATTTTATTAACGAGACATTGTTATTTAGAAACCTTAGTAAGGGTAAAAACTACATTATTTCATCGTTACGGAATTCACGGATTCATTTGGTTGAGGGTAAATAATGAAGGAAAGTTGAATTTTCTAAGAAGTGAAAAGATGTATTGCTTGGTTGTATTTTTATTTTCATCTTCTCGACAAGTTAAATACTTCATTTCAAAGTTATTTACCTATCAAAAATTAGATAAATTGAATTAGGGAAGTTGAATCATTTTCATCGTTTTATCCATAAATTTATCTCATTAAATATATAATTCGTTATTGTTATCATCGCCGGCGAGAAAGTTTAATCCTCTGGTTTTGTTTTAGTCTGAAGTTTGTCTTTTTGCTGTTTGAAGTGATATTTGAATTTTGATGTTTTATTTTCGTTCACAGATGAATGATTCACATGGTGGTTTGAAAAGGGTTCTTGTTGGTGAAGGCATAAATGTAGAGATAATGAGAGCAAGTGACGTTTCTCAAGTTTTTAAGCTTAATTTAAGAGATGAGAATGGAAGTTTTGTTGACAAGTATACAACTAGTCTGAGTCATCTTAATTGTGCACAATCATTGTTATTTATTGAAATGCTAATTATCATCAATGATTAATCTGAATATCCAAATTATGCTATGTTATATTTTTATTGCATATGAATATGCCCTTGAGTGTAGGCTAAAGCAGCAAATATATTATACAGAAATCACCTTGGTAATAGAACTTTGACTATACCTACAATACTACATTGCATTCTTCATTTCTTGCTTGCCTTTGACATCTACTTCATCAAAATTTTCTACTTCTACTTGTTTCTGTTCAGCCTTCTTGTATCTATACCAGTGTGCACACATCAGGTAAAATCCAAAGTTCACCATGCTTATTCCGGCTAGTAGCCAGTAGAAGTAGTTGAGCTTATCTTTGTTCAGATTGTTGTCAGCCAGCCATCCGCCACTTACTTTGTTGACCAAATCCACAACCACCGTGCTTGTGAAGTAGCCAAAAGCCAGCGAACACCAGGAAATGGCGGTGCTCAGTGACTTCATACCAGCTGAACTCTCTGCGTAGAAGAATTCTAGCAAGCCTACTAAGGTGAACATGTCGGCTGCACCAAAAATGGCGTATTGGATGCCGAGCCAGAACACACTCATCGGCAGGGGTTCAACAGAGTTCACCATGTTATGTTTAATAGCCACCGACTTGCGATGTGTTTCCACTATGCCGGCTATTGCCATGGATAGAGCTGATAGCACTAATCCAATAGCGATGCGCTGAAGGTGCCGGATTCCAGTGGGAATTCCAGTTATCTTTCTGGCGATTGGCACAAAAACACGGTCATACAGCGGGATTAATGCGAACATGAATAGCAGAGGAATTACAGGAATGGAAGGTCCGGGAACTTTGAAGCCAAGAAGATTTGGGTTCATTGTGGTGCTCTGTTGGATTGTGAAAGTTTGTAACTGAGCTAAGCATGTGTTCATGAAGACTGTACTTAGGATAATAGGGAGCATTCGAAGTAAAATTTTTGTTTCCTCAACTTGTGTGACAGTGCAAAGCTTCCAAGGCCCAAGAACTCTTGATGTTGATGCAGCACCAGAAGTCCTGGCAATTGCCGCCCTGTCCAAGAACCTGAAATTTGCACTTCAAGATATAAATTTGTTTCCTGATAAACTAAAAGCTCCGAAATAAGAATCGTGATGTCAGTCATTCCATACCTAAATTGATCAGTCCTTGTGAGATTTTCATTTTGAGATTCTTTGTCATGATTTTCATTCAATTCTTCTGACATCTCTGGGACTGGATGGTTTAGGTTTCGAATTGCAGCAACAAAAACCTTCAGTATCACAGAAAGAGAAAATGACATTAACCGCCTTTCACAGATAATAAAGAACGGGGAAGAAGAAGAAGAAAACACGGATTTTCCCAAAATTTATTTACTTGTGCAAAGCGAACCAGGGGACTTCCTTTAGGGACATTGTTCTTATACAAAGCCTTGCCCATACAAATAAAAACAACTGCAAACAACAGAGCGACAGTGCAGACACCAAAGGCCCAGTCCCAGCCTTGGTTGGTACTTAACCAGACAACAAAAGTGACACCAATTATAGAACCGATAACGAGGCTGAACAAAAACCAGTTGAAAAAACTGGACAATTGAGTTGCTTCTTTAGGACCATTCTCGTCAAACTGATCAGCTCCAAGTGATGGCAAAGCTGCTTTGATCCCACCTGTACCGAATGCCACTAAGTACAGTCCTGTTAAAAGAAGTGCAACCTGAGAAGTCGTTGCAGCCTCGCACTGGCCCGTTTGGTCAGGAGATACTCCTTTGCAAGGACTTGGACGAAGTTGGTCAAAGTGTGATTGCACAGTCAGGACTGCATATCCCTGGAAAATCGCTAGTATGAATCTTTTAACAGGTTTTAATTTTATGGACTGAAACTGATATTTACTAAATTAAATAAATCAAATGATCGTCCAATGTCTGCATGAGTAGTTGAAAGATCCCTTAAATAACTAATAATTATTGACAGCGACATGTCCGCATAAACCTCTTGGAATCAAGAAAGAAAGTAGTTTTTTGTCAGATTTGGAGTATGTAGCTGAGTATGCATGAAATGATTACTGTGAGCTTACCAGTAACTCTAAACATCCGAAGAGAACGCAAGTCTTGAATCTTGACAAATAGGTATCACTGATGAACCCTCCAAACAGTGCTAGTAAAAACGCAGTTCCCAGGAAATTGGTCAACGTGGTTGCAGACTTTGTTAAGCTGAAGTTCATGTAGCCATAGAAGTAAGTCACAAGGCTCACAGCATTGGAAATGAACGCCATGCTTTCAAGACCCTCCATGGCTGCACCAAATTCAACTCTCCAAGTTTAATCCTCACTGATCTGCAGACAACTGAACTTAAATTATGTAATTAACTAAGCTTACCATACACAAAAAGGACAGCTCTGTTCCCTCCTTTTGTTTGAATTTCTCGCTTGGGAATTCCGATCTTGGCATCTCTGCACAAACCCTGATAGTATCACAAACAAAAAATGTAAGACTTTCCATGCACTGCACATTAACAGTTTAATTAGTACTCTGAAGAACCTTAATTTTCAAGAGTCAGTTTACCATTTTTGTTCCTCTGAGACTCAAGAAAAGCTAAAATTAGTTGAAGTCAGCAAACTATGTGTTAGTTATTAAGCAGCAATGAGTATATATAGAGACAAATTATAGTAAAGGAAAGGCGAAGGAATCAAATGGCATCGACCATTTGAAAGACAATTTGGCTTGGTTTTGTTTGTTATGCATGGTTGAGATTTGAGAATCCATAATTTTTATATTTAATAAGCATTACTTCATATGATTTTGATTTGATTTGCAATTGTTTAAGAAAACGAAATTATGATTGCTGCAGATTAATTAGGTGAAAGAGCGTTTTCATCTTCAAACTTTTAATATCTCCTGTTGCTAATATTCCTCAGCCACTACAAACAAGCACAAAATGCCATAACCGGCCTGTCTAATTCTTGATCAAACACCAGAAAATTACAATATTAACAGTTAAAACGAGTATGCCGACTGTAACTGCAGTGATATCTTTTGCTGGTTAAATAAGACGGGTGGAAAATAAACCTTTTTCCCACTCTCACTAAGCTAATGCATGTCATCACGGTGAAAAAGTCGAACTAGAATTGGAACTGTTTGTTCTAAACTCTCGATTTCAGAACAGTTAGTTCACGGTTTGGTTGTGTATCCTAAGAATAATGAACCGTGAACCAACCGACAATAAACAGTTCCGAATTGGGGATGCTTTTTTAGTGGAGAAAACGAATCTAAAGCAACAAATCAAAACATGTCCAAACTAGAACCAAAATCGAACTGAACGAACCTTGTTATATACAATACGGTTCTAATCCACTTTTCCTAAACTATGACCATCAGTTTCAAACTAAAACTCACAATTTGAACCCTCTTTCACGTCTATCAATCATCTCTTTTCCTCTTGATCAGCACAAAAATCTTTCCCCATATCACCAACATAATCTTTGGTAGGTCAAAAGGTCAGAATGGTTGACAATCTGGAAATGATTATGATCTGAATTTGCATGTTTCATGAATGACGTCTGTATCTGCTAACTTCTGTCCTCCGTGTCTGCTGGTTTTGCCACTCCTAACCAGCCATTTTCACTAACATCGATATTAACTTATTGAAATCAAAATATAATTAGCAAAGAAGTGTACGCATTTGGACAGAAGTTGATGTCACGTATTGGCATTTTGTGTGTGATGAGTAGCGGCGTCAACGCTTTCGATATATTATATGAACCTCTCCTCCTCCAACTTCCCATTAGTTTAATGCATCTTCTATCAAATGAGTGTATTCGATATTAATCAATTCATTTCCAACTAACTTCATAATTTTGTTCTTTGATTTTGAAGCTGCCATATTGTTGTGCTGTTCTTAGATGTAGTAGTGCACTAAAGCATAGCTGCAGCGGTCAAACCAGGATTCTTATTTCTAAAGATGTATGCGTAAAAGCGTGTGCGAACGTATGAATGACAGAGATGATAGAACATTTTAACGTAAAATCAATTTACTTATGTAAGACTGACAACACATATTATTATAGTAAATAACTTGATATTTTTGTGTTTGTTTGATTTAACTTGTTCACAGATGAAAAGACTTACATCCTTTGGGGTTTTATTGCATAAATCAACATCAACTATCGTTAGACTAAATGACTTTAATACAATATAGAAGTCTATAGATTTGTACACATATGTGTGAATTTATATACGATATAGATCATAAAATCCTTGTTTTGAAACCAACTAAAGTTGTATTATATCAGCAGCAAGAGCACCAACTATACAATGTGGGTCCGGAGGCCCCAATCTGAAAATAAATTTAAAATTTATTTATTATAAATTACTTAATACAGAGTTTGTCTGGGGTGGTGAAGGATGTAATAGCAAGAGAAAGGTAGAATGGGAGAGGAGTGTGCAGGTACGTAAGGCTGCTATAATCTCTTCCATATACTCATTGATTTGTCCGTCGAGAAAATTAAACCAATGGAAATGGAGGAGAATGCATGTCATTTTGAGAAGTATATACTCCCTTCGTCCCATTTTAAGTGTCAATTTTTTGTTTATTACACATTTTAAGAAATTACATTTAATAGAGCAACTTTTACAAATTTATCCTTGTATTGAAATTACACAAAAGAATATGATTGGCTATATGAAGTAAGTATTCTTGGAAATATTAACTTCTACCATTAATACATGAGGACATTTTAGTAATGTTTTTGTAAAAAGTTGAATTGTAACACTTATTTTGAGACAATCAAAGTGCACTTTTGTGACACTTAAAATGGGACAGAGGGGGAGTATTATTCAACATTTGTATTTTTGGTAAATAATGAAAAA
>CANYCX010790165.1:0-10759 GCA_948193385.1 Breynia disticha f. nivosa
ATGTCTTAAATTAAGACAAGGATAATTAATCTTTTAATTATCCAAATGGTACACGGCTAAGATAAGTTTTTTGAAAGATTTTGATTTTAAATTCAACACTTAAACAAGTCCTAAAGGCATTAGGATTGTTTAGCGTTGTAACCTAGCAAAACTCTTTTCTTTAAAGTGACTTTATGAAAGAGAAAACCCTAGTCTTTTACCATTGTGAGTCGTCCCTTCATACACCATTCTCCTTAGCCGTGAGTCTCCAAAAGAAATCAAAGAGAGTGATTTTTAGGTCTTCTCTCAAAAGTGAAGTGAGATTCAAGGGCTGATTTTATGATCTAATCAATGTGGCGCCTTCTGTTTGATCAGACACTCATCCAAATTGACAGAAACTAAGGTGGTACGTAATTCTCACTATGCTAGTACACATTCTCGCTAATCTGTGTGTTATTGCTGTAGAGGAACCATGTTTGGGGATCTTATTTGGTGCCATAAAGGTCACCTTAGTGTATTCTAAGGTGGTAGAGACTTGGAGATTGCCCTAGACCATTCGGCCAAGTAAGGAACAACCAAAGGTGAGATTTTTCTTTAGCAAGTTTCGGTTTTTATATAACCTAGCTCTAAACTGATTATATGGCATGCATTTTAGTTGATTTTATGATTGATTCTTGGCTGTTTCTATGTGTTCTTGATGTTTTATTCCGCTGCCAATGAGTCTACACATGTAGAAAACCCAACACAATAACACACAACCAAACACATAATATTAATCTTACAATTTTAACTATGCAATTGAAACCATTAGCAAGTATGTGTTAAATACACACTCATATCATAAGTTTGAGCTAGGCGTTCCTCTCTAACAAATCACGCGAGGTCTCTTTCCAAGCAATTGAATTCGTCCTCTGTGTGGGTTTTGGGTGTACTTAAGGTTATAGGTGATGGAAATATGGTGGAGGTGTTTGGGGATGGTTTTGGGTGTGTGGAAAATCAACTTTAGGTAGGAAATGTGTTTTAGGGTTCAAAATGCCCTATTCAATCTATTTTGGACTAATTTAAATAACTTTTTTGACCCAAATGGTTTGTGAAAAGGTTTTCGAAAACTATTCGCAACCGTGCAATTAAAAATTTCAAAACTTTCCAAAAAGTGTGCAAACGGTTTGTGAAACGGTTTGCAAAACAGGCTACTTAGACAGTTTCAATGCAAATTTTTGACTAAAAATTTCAACAATTCCTTAGCTTTGTGATGTTTGGCGAATGCTTTGGCCAAGTAGTTTGGCAAACTGCTTACCTAAATATTTGCATTTTCTTTACAAATTTTTTGTACGAAATTAATACATTTCTATTCCGCTATTATTCTTATTATGAATTAACTTTTATATGACAAATTTGAGGGCGTTACATTAAGAGCAGAGGCTAATTTTTTATTATTATTAAAGCTCAAAGAATACTTCTCAAAGACATTTTTTCAATATTATCTGTGTATGTCATTATCCTTATATGGTTACAATTTTGCAACTTTCAGCTTAGTTAGAATCACACATTTGGTAGATTAAGTTATGCTACTAAAAATATTTTATGTTATTTTATTTACAATCAACTTTATGTGACCGACTTGCGTCAATATATTTATATCTTAAACCAATGCAAAGTTTGTCATATGGGTGAGATCTCAATTTGAGATATGTTAATAGTCAAGTGCAAATGGGATATGTGACTCCATGAACTCGTACATACATGTGTGGGCTTACGAATGATACAAGTTGTCGAACCCTCTAATACAAAATCAATTGGCTTGTATAAGGCTCACAACTCACAACATTATAAACCACTTTACACTCTTTTAATTCTCTGATGTGGGACATATTCCCTACACTCCTTTACAAGTGTAACAAATCAAGCCCATTGCATATTATTATCAAACTAGTTATCATTTGTCCATAAATAAGGTGTTTCTCATTAATAGGCCCAAAATCCATTGTCGCTTAGGCTAGATGGCTCTGATACCATGTCAAAGTCTAATAAACGTCATTTTGCACATATATTTAATGCCTATTTCTATGACATTTATCAGGTTTTTCGACCAATTTAGCAATATATCGTATGATTTCTATAATTTTATGTCATTAGGTTGCTCGTGGAACTTTAGTGCAAAAAGGCAGATTTTGGGTCGAAACAGAGCAGGACAGCGAGAAAAGCACAAACAGAGGAGAGCAAACAGTTTGCAAAACGGCCTTAGCAAACTGTTTGCTAAACCGCTCCATTTCACCAAAGTTACAGAAGCATTTCAAAGGATCAGAACGGCCTAAAAAATGATTTTGGTAAACCATTTGTCAAACCCTTCCATTTCACCAAAGTCACATAAACATTCCTAGGGATTAAAACGGGTTGTGAAACGATTTATCCCAAACTATTTCTCAAACCATTCGCTTCTACTGGACAAAATACAAGGCTTCAAAAGGGTCAAAACAGTCTGAGGAACGGCTTAATTTGACCACGTCAAGCTAATGATGTAAAAGAAG
The DNA here is from genome assembly GCA_948193385.1 of Breynia disticha f. nivosa. Lineage (NCBI taxonomy): Eukaryota > Viridiplantae > Streptophyta > Magnoliopsida > Malpighiales > Phyllanthaceae > Breynia > Breynia disticha. The sequence continues at coordinate 2,508 of CANYCX010790165.1, forward strand.
CTTTTATTTCTTTTATTTTAAATCTTTTATTCTTATTTATGTTTCAATTTATTTTTTCCTTTATTTGCTTTATTCTTTTATTTTGTTTTTGTTTTGTTTTTAGGAGAACCATGTTGATTTCTCTTAAACCTACGTGACATCCGAAAAAGAAGTCCACGAGCTTAATTTTTTTGCAAATGATATAAAACTAGGTAAGCCCACTTCTTGTCTCTTTATTCTTACCCATTTCTTATTCATTTGTATAATAATATTTGATTTTATTTTGTGCATTGAGGACAATGCACGGTTTAAGTGTGGGATAGGGGTTGCATTTTATTGACCAATTGTTAAGGCATTAATTGTGGGGCAATTTTTTTGATTTTTGCGTAAGTTTATTGAATTTTGCTTGAGACATAATATATGCAGTTGTTGTTTCATGAGTTGGATTAACATGAATAGTCAGAATATGTGAGCTAAAGGTTAATATAGGTAAATAAATTTGTTCAATTCTAAAATTTTATTCGGTAAGGATCTAAACACACTACTGTAATTGAATATATTATTTTAATATTAGTCACAACACAAAATTTTTAATTCCAGGAGCTCAAGTGATATGGTATGGATCTATCTTGGCTTAAGCAAGGACATATATATTTTGGTCTGATACAGGGATTCGATGATTATTCTGCTATCTATGACATGAGTATTGCTAAAAAAAGAGATGTAAAAATGAAAAAAGAGAGACGTATGAAAAAAAGAGAAAAAAAAAGAAAAAATAAAGAGAAAAAGATGAAAAGATTTTTGAATAAGTTTGAGAGAAAAAAATGTAGAATGAACTTAGCAGTCGAATTTTAAATGTATTGTCCGAAGTGTCCTGTAATTGGTAAGGTAAATGCTGAAATTGAATGAATTAAATGAGACTTAATAATCCTTGCAGGATAGATTGAGGAATTGGTTAGATTTATTTTATTGTATTGGTTTGTAGCTTGTATAGGATGATTTGAAGTGTTAGTTTGATGAATTGAGATGATGGTTGTATGTTGAGTGTTTTTGGTAGAGTTTGATAAATTTATTTTGAAATTGGAATACTCCCCATATTATTGCTTAAATGTTTTGATGAGGTTCTTATTTTTGTTGTATTTTACTTGAGGCAAGTAAAGATCCAAGTGTGGGGTTATTTGATAAAAGCTCTTTTGTATTTATTTTAAGATATAAATTTCTAAATTTAGGATACTTTTCAAGCGTTTACAATTTAAAAGAGTTTATTTATCTCTTAGTTTATTATTTGTAGAATAGGTAATGACTCTAGACGACATACGAACGAAATTACGATAAAATGGGTCAAAATCGAACAAATTCAGACGATCAAATAGACTACACAGTCAGGAAGAAAAATATACAGTCATATTTGCTTGAATACATAGTCGACAATATCCTTATACTAGACCAAATTTCCAAAAATGTTGGTCCTGGTCACGTGAAAAAGAAGAGTAACAAGAATAAGGTTATTGAACATGTTGGGAGCCACTAATTTTGACTAAGTTTGACCATCATTATTCCACAAGCTGTGAACCCCAAAACCGTTGATTTCATTTTTCAATAAATGTCGATTTTTGTACCATTTTTTTTCTTTTTCAAACAGTTAAGTACGAGGGAGAAAATCAATAGAAGTAAAGTTTGCAAACCATGTAATACAGATCATTGGTGGCCATACATGAAACAAGAGTTTGAAATGCAGAAGCAATGGAAAAAATTTAACATCCTATGTTTATAAATCACATCTATACAAACATATGTATAGATGTATAAACATACACAAAACCAAACAACTAGGAGCTCGACCTTTAGTATCACACCGCTTAGCCCGCCGATCACGTATTCTCGTCCCTAATACCTATCACTCTGCACATATTCAATAGCAAAACAAAGGTGAGTATATAGAAATACTCAGTAAGTGACCCTAGTGTTATTAATTGGATCCGAGACTTACACAATTCATACCATTTTAAAGCATATCAAACCATCTTTATTAGCTTCTTAATCAACCATTTTCTACATCTTTAAGCCACACATAACATCCTTAATTCAACACTCAAACATAACACAATTATACACTTAATCATCATGCAGTCATTATTCCCTTTCCATTATCATGTTTAACCACTTACCATCAATTCACAACCAAACCACAAAGTATAGTCAAATTTTTATACTATACGATCTTCATTTTCTCAAGTCTCAACCAAACCATATCTCAAGTTATCTTATATTTGTTTTTAGTCAAGATTATGAACACACATTTCTCTTATTAAAAACTTCTTACATACAACTTCCTCTACTCATACGGAAACTCATTTTAACATACGCACATACATGTTTCACTACATTCATAACAAATTTCCAATTTCCTCATTATTAATATCGAATCATCAGTATAGAACAACTCCACATATACCATACCACAATCATCCACATTCTATATAACCATACATAATTATGCTTATTCCATACAACTCATTCCATAACACACACATATTTTCATAAACTCATACAAGAGCACAAATCATCAAATCACAAGTCCTCAGATCACAAACCACAATAATACATAACCTTACATCACAGCATAGCATGCAAGCATAGATTAACTAGATTATGCTAGCATTCATATCAACACCATCTCAAGAACAATTTTTATCATTCTATCATAGAACATACAAGATCAAATGTTCATCACTCAAAGTCCAAGCTCATATCATCACAAATCAAATGAATGCCCACATGAATGCGAATGCACATATGATTCACATAAATACATACCTCGGGGTCTTTATTTGTTTTAACGTGAACGTGAGAGAGTTTCTCTGATAAGTTGGAAATTCCCCTTTAGTTTCAACTCTCGCTCGATTGGAAATACCCCTTATTTTGAGCTCTCGCTCGATTGGCAATACCCCTTATTTTGACGCAGAAGAACATCTCGCCTTCTGGACAAGAATATCTCTCCTTCCCTTTATCTTATCATTCTTCAGGCCTTGCCTGGTATCAAAGTCTCGATCGGCATAAATATAACATCAAGAGGCAAGCTCTTGTGTTCTCAAACATTGGGCTAATCCCCCATTTTATCACACAGAAGAACATCTCACCTTCCCTTTTCAAATTAAGCATGACCATACAACGTGATCATGCAATGCCAAACCATGACATAAAAGAATGCAACATATGCATTTCTAATATCATCTCAAACTTCACAATGTCATATGCACATGAATGTTCCACAACTCAATCCATATCACAACATAAGTCAAGACATGTTCATAAGGCCAACTCGGGCATAACGAATTACACATCATATGTAATTTATAGAATTTCAACACCATAATCCTGAAGGAACATTCACAACGTGCACATGGATGCTCAAAAATAATACATTATAAGCTCATGCTTATATTCATACACATTTATCGCATCAATCACAAAATACCAATTTATGGCAAGAATGACCACAACATATTATAGCACGACTAAGTATTCATAGTTCATCTCAACACATCATTCTTAATTATATAATCACACATACTATACAAGACCAATTCGTGGTCTAAACCATCACTATGATACTAAACTACACTTATAACATACATTTATAATTCAAAACATTTTAAATTAAAGGCATCATGCTTGTGCAACACTTACCACAAAAGATATCACATAAGTCATAAGTCACATATTTATGAACATTCACACTTAACACATTTTATACTTACATTTATGCAACTCTCATAACATCAATTAAACCATCAAACTAGCATTTTTTCATGCTCTTTATTATCATCTTTAAGCATTTATAACATGCTAATCACAATCCATACCAATTTTTTCAACGAATCACATAAAGCCATACCCAATTTAAGTATATCATTTAGCTTAATTTCATTATCATTCCATTAAAAGACAACATTTATCACCCAAGCTTATCCATACAAAGGCAAGCATATCATAGTAAGCATTAAGAACACTTACCTCGCATTCCCACGGACTAGATTTGGCACAACTCCCCGATTCGGGTTCTGGTTGTCACCTCCTACATAAATTATAACGCATTTCATGTTATAGACATTATTATACACTTAATTTCTCATTTATCTAACCAATTCCTCAATATCCCAAAATTCTCTCATAACCCTAAAATTCTCAATCTTACCCAAACCTTCCAATTTTATGTTAAATGCTTGTACATTTGGTAACTATACTAAAAAACCAACAAAACCCTATCATTTCCATCTCAATTCACATGAATTTCAGCCTTAGATTAGAGGATTTACCTTTTTCTCCCGTTTTGCTTAAAAACCCTACTAAGAGGAATTCGGATGGAAGGATCGTGTTGTTGTTAATCCATTGAATCCACGAGGTTTGTAGGAAGATATGGTGTTTAGGAAGGCTTAGGAAAGGTGTTTCATGTTTGGGAGAGAGTTAGAGAGGGTTTGGGGTGTTTTCCCCGAAGTGAAGTGTGTTCTGCCCATTTAATTACATGTTCGGACTCCGATAACGTATGTTTATTTTGCAATTAACGTTCGTTAGTCAAAATGCCATTCAGGGAAAATAGGGAAGAAGAACGTACGTTATTTTTCCCCATAAACATATGTTATTCATTCTGCATGAAGAATAACGATGTTTATGGACAATAAACATACGTTATTTTTAATTTCCAGCACTAGTCTCCGTTTTCAACCTCCTTTCGATTCCCGACATACATATGCATATATATATACATCATCCCACATTGAATTAAACATCAATCAACATTGAATTAGACCTTATTCAACATGAAATGGTTAATTTTCGGGGCGTTACACTTTCTCATGAGAATTTAAATCACTTTAAAGTTAAAAAGTTGATGTTGATTTATCAATCAGTTGTAAATATTTAAATATAGACTTAAACTCTTCTTTTCTCCTGTGACGGACTCATTATGAATTAGTTTGAACTTGTATGAACCTATTTAAACTATTTTGAATCTGAATAAACCTAAAGAACTAAGTTGAACCTTTTTGAACCTCAATGAACTAAGTTTAAAGATTTTTGAACTTTTTCAAACCTATTTAAACTTATGTGAAACTATTTGGACTATTTTGAACATGTACAAATCTATTTGATCTATTTTGAACCTAAATGAATTAACTTGAACCTAAATGAATCTAAATGAACTCATTTAAATTATTTTCAACCTACATGAAATATTTTGGCTATTTTGAACCTATATGAATTATTTTGACTATTTTGAACCTACATGAACTTATTTAAAATATTTTGAATCTGCATAAAATTAAATGAACTTACATGAACCTTTTTGAATCTAAATGAACTTATTTGAACCTAATTGAAGAGAGTCACAGTTTGAGGTGAGAATGAAGGAAAAAAAAGTAAAACCTTCATTTTTCTACTTTAGCATTTATGAAACAAGGCATGAGATAACATGACAACAGCAGAGAGGTAACAAAAAGAAGAAATTCGTAGAGAGGTGAGTGCGAAGGGAGGAAAAGATGTGAAGAGCAAGGTGATTGTGGTGTTTACAACAAAAAGAATGAAAAAGAACTAAGAAATGGAGATCTCGACAAGCAAGATAATAAAGAAAAAAAGGAGAGGTACAATGAGACTTTGCCAAAGAGATGATAAATGAAGAAAAAGAATAAAGAGATGAGAAGATGAATGTGGGTGAAAGGAATTGACAATAAAAAGAACAAATAATAAAGAGAAAAATATAAATAAGAGAGAGTTGAATGAAGATGAGAGAGAATAAAGAAAAATTAAAAACTAAAGTGGAAATAAAAATGAAAATGAACATTGCAGTGAAATGATGGAGCAATTGATGAAGAGAGAGAGCAAAAATTAATAAAAAGGGAGATGAAGTAAAATATGAAAAGAAAATAAACATTTTTACAATTCAATTTTTTGATCTATGTATTTATTTCAGGTACTTTCACATGTTAAAATTAAAATGATATAAAATCATTATTAACCCTATATGTAATGTAATTACCCTAACTTCCATTGGATTCGACCCTAAATCCAAAGGGGGAAGAGAGAATATCGCCCTTGTTTCCTGCTCAATTGCTACTCATTATAACTCAACATACGCATCTTCTCACAAAACTTCCTTCCGTCTTTGGACCGCAAGCATCCAACCCTCTCCAGACTGCTTAAAAGCTGACTCTATAGCCCAAAACATCTTTGTGAGAAAGAAAAAGCTGAATCCTATAAACATTTGGTAACTCAGAAGCAAGTTTGTTTTCAGTGTTATAATGCAAGTATCCAGATGGAGAAAGTTATTTATGCTGAAGAACTCATTATTGCCTTCTTTATCTTACCCGACAATTATTACCCATTTCGCCTCTATTCCACATCCTCAACAAGTGAAAAATGGAAAAATAAATGGGATTTTGTAAGTTTGTTGTCTTCAATCTTTATTTTACAATTTTAAAGTGTTATTGAATGTATTTGATGGTTTTAAATATAGACTTAAACTCTTCTTTTCTCATATGACAGATTCATTGTGAATTAGTTTGAACTTGTATGAACCTATTTAAACTATTTTGAATCTGAATGAACCTAAATGAACTAAGTTGAACCTTTTTGAACCTAAATGAATTTATTTAAGCATTTTTGAACTTTTTAAAAACTATTTGAACTTATGTGACACTATTTAGACTATTTTAAACATTTACTAATCTATTTGATCTATTTTGAACCTGAATGAACCTAAATGAATTAACTTGAACCTAAATGAATCTAAATGAACTCATTTAAATTATTTTGAACCTATATGAACTATTTTAGCTATTTTGAACCTGTATAAATCATTTTGACTATTTTGAACATATATGAACTTATTTAAACTATTTGAAATCTCCATAAAATTAAATGAACTTACATGAACCTCTTTGAATCTAAATGAACTTATTTGAACCTGATTGAAAGGGAGTCACGGTTTGAGGTGAGAATGAAGGAAAAAAAGAAGGAAAACCTTCATTTTTTTACTTTAGCATGTATGAAACAAGGCATGAGATGACATGACGACAGTGGAGAGGTAACAAAAAGAAAAAATTCGTAGAGAGGTGAGTGCGAAGAGAGGAGAAGAAGTGAAGAGAGGGGTGATTGTGGTGTTTGCAGCAAAAAGAATGAAAAAGAACTAAGAAATGGAGATCTCAACAAGCAAGATAGTAAAGAAAAAAATAGAGGGACAATGAGACTTTGCCAAAGAGATGATAAATGATGAAAAAGAATAAAGAGATGAGAAGATGAATGTGGGTGAAAGGAATTAACAATAAAAGGAACAAAGAATTGACAATAAAAGGAACAAATAATAAAGAAAACAATAAATAAGAGAGAGTTGAATGAAAATAAGAGAGAATAAAAAAATTTAAAAATGTAAGTGGAAATAAAAATGAAATTGAATGTTCTAGAGAAATGATGAGCAATTAATGGAGAGAGAGAGCACAAATAAATAAAAAGGGAGATGAAGTAAAATATGAAAATAACCGAACGCATAAATCAACTGGCGTGAGGTTGTTCTATCTTAACCAGAGATCTCGAGTTCGAGTCTTAGGAACGCAACTGCGTTAAAGGTTGTTCTATCTTAACCAGAGATCTCGCGTTCGAGTCTTAGGTACGCAAATGCGTTAAAATTCAGTTGAGAGAGCTTTATCGCTCTTGTGGTCTTGCCTGGATGTAACATCCCGGAAAAATTTTTATATATTAAAATAAAGTCAAATAAATGTGAAAATATCAGTATATAAAGATATACGAAAGGTTGACGTAAAGTTGACACGAAATAAATAAAAAAAATCAGAAAAATTCTGATTATAGAAAGTACGCGCAGTGAAACAAAAGTACAGGGTGTCGGCATGACCACGCGTAGTAAAAGACGAGAACGCGTACTTGCTACAAATAGACGCGTTGTGGGGGCGAGAACGCGTACTAAATGGTTGACCACGCGTACTTTATGACCCCGCGTACTTTGCTGTCGGTTTGAAAAATCTATAAATCGATCAATCGAGAACTTCACAGAAACATTTGATATCAAACTTCAGATTCAGAAAAAAAGAGAGGGAGAGAAAGCAGAGAAAGGCGAGGAAAGCTGGGATTAAGCAAAAAGGAAGTGATTTCAACTTGGTTTCTTGTATAATTTGATAAGGTAAGGTGATAAGAAGATTGATATATGGTTTATTTTAAGTTTAGGATTGGTTTTTGCTGAAATAAATGGTTAATATAGTTGCTGG
>CANYCX010790186.1:0-13685 GCA_948193385.1 Breynia disticha f. nivosa
ATTTGGGCCGGTGTTTTGATTTATACAGCGTGTATATATCTTTTATTTTCTCTCTCCTCTGTTTTTAGACTTGATTTTATATCATTTCTATAAATTATATTGTTTATCAGGAAATTGGTTTTTATGAAAATGAGTTCCACAATGTATGTACAAAAACATCATCTGAAAAACTGAAAACCCGGAGCCAAACCTCTCGTCAATATCGTAATCTGCCTCTATTCAACACAACTTCGATCCAAATGTAGATCTGCAAAACATTTCAACATTCAAGAGGGTGTGTATAAAAATATACTGAGTAAGTGAAAATCAGAATATTGAATAAATGAAGTGCAGGAGAACAACACGAGGTTGTGCCGGATGAACACGGGGTGTGCTCATATCAACTTCCCAGTTGACACGTCATGCCAATTTCAACACAAGCCATGCTCGATCAACACATTACCAGACAACACGATCGTGCCACCCTTAAGCACGAGGGCGTGCTCATAATTTGTCCCAGATTAGCCTAATAGCACGGGGCGTGCTTGTCAGCACGTGGGCGTGTTGAGCTTCTGTTTTGACCATTCCGATTTCTGTTTTCATGTTCTTTGAGTATTCATTAGGTGTTTTAGGTCATATAACTTCTCAGTATATCATATACAATATATGTATACTCAAAATCAGCATACAAACTCATCTAAGAGTCAAATCATAGCAGTACATAAATACTCAAATAAGCATGTCACACTCAACACATATGAAATCTCATCATGTAAACCTCCAATTACACATACCAGTATTCATAAATCAGTAAGCAAGAATCCAACATGTTACAATGAATGCCAAACTTAGATATGTGCATATGAATGCCATGCAACACATAGAATAATGTCGAATGCCTAAGGCTTACATCCATTTTTAGTCACCGATATCTCACCGGCATCGACATCTCACCGGCATCGCGAATCTCACGCGAAATAATAATGGCTCAGTGTCACACAATCATGCAACACCAATGAATGAATAAAGCACTCAAATGACCAAACAATCTCAAGTATGCTCAATTACAAGCCAATCGCATGCTCTCAAGAAAATCTCAAGCTCAACATAATCCATAAGCAAATAAGCAATCGCACATGCTTTCATATGCTTAATATCAACATAATATCAACATGATATCAATGAGCATACAAACACCATTCATATATCACATATGAATCAACAAGGCAATATCAACATGCTCATAACCAATCACACAAAAGCAAGAAATACAATTCAAGCTTGAAATCAAGTTTATAAGAACATATTTATAAGTATTCACATTCTTTCTTTACTTTACTTTTAGGCTTTATGAAGCTTAATTTAATTCTTTCTTTTATCATTAATTTCAAGATTTCTTAAGAATAACCCTTGCATAAGCACTAATTTCTAGTACTTATAATTCGTAAGTGGAAACTACTTACCTCGAAAGACGTGCAAAGTCGCAACGCTTCGCACTGCTCTAGCGTCGACTAAATTACGGTCCAAATCGTCTAGATCCTCCTAGACAATCAAACAATCATATAAGAATTGTTAATCTCTCATTCATTCACTTAAATTCATTCCTAGAACATCAACTAATCCCTCAATCAATTTTCAGCAACCAAACTCAAATCCTAAACCCCATAACATAATTTTTCAGCAAGCTCAATTCAAATTGGTATGCAAAAGAAGCATAAACCTTACCTTAGATGACTTCTTGCTTGATTCTTACAAGAATTTTATGGGTTTCTTGCTGAAATCAGTGGTTGGAATGTTTCTAGGGTTTCTACACTTCACATGCCAGCTTCCTCGTTTCTGTTTCCAAATGAATCAATCGATCAGTGTCGATCACTACACTGTTCGATTAATCCTAGAACACACGACCTCAAGCACAGGTCATCCCACAAGTCGTGTCGTATTTTCTCAACACGTGTTTCTGTTCAATCGTGCACGAGCTCGTTTTATAATTTATTCAACATGAGTCGTGTTGATTTCTCATACTTGAGCACTGGTCATGTTCTTCAGCATACATGGGCACGAGGGCGTGCTCATTAGGGATGACAACGGGTAGAAAAAAATTAAGCACCCGCGGGTACCCGCCCCGTGAAACCCATTCCGAATCCGAATTAAACGGGTTTGAGACGAGTATGGGTATTTAAAACCATACCTGTCACGGGTTCGGATTTACCCCTCTGGGTACCCGGAACCCGAACCCGCTTCTTAATGATTCATTTTGAAATTTTTATTTAACATGTATGAAACTATGAATTTATTAATTATTTTATATTTAGAAAGCGTAATTTTTAATATTTAATATTTAAAAATATTTTAAATAATCTGAATATTTTTATATTTATTTTAAATATTTTTTATGTAATTTTGCTATTTTTATTAATTTTTAATGTAAACGAGTATTTAAACGGGTAATGAGTACCCGTGGGTAATACTATTATGGAATGAGACGGGTAGGGGTATCATGTAAACAGGTTTGGGACAGGTTCGGGTATTTTATATGCTAAATGGGTTCGGGTTTTGCTTTTTTTGCGGGTATCCGACCCGCTGCCATCCCTAGTGCTCATGACCGTGCTCACTGCATATTTCTGCTGAATTTTCTGTACTTATTAAATAATCTGATTTGCTTCTGTTTTAAGTTATTTTCCATATAACTTAATTTGTATAAATTCCAGGATGTTATATTTGTAATAATTATATTTTTTATATTTAATTGAAAAATATAACTCATTCACCTGTAACATTTTTGTTTATTCTTGTAGATTTTAAGTATCGTTGAATTGACGTTGAAGTTGATTAAAATAAAAAATAAAATGGCTATGTTTACATCTTTTGTTTAATTTTGTTGTCTTTTGTTGATTCATACTTTGATTGTTTGATGGTTCATATTATATGGTATTGTATTGTAAGCAAATGAACTATGTCTTTTTAATTATGTATTGGTTTGTACTGATTATGGTTGTTCTTTCCGCTTTAAAATACAACAAAAAACTATCAAAATATAACCCATCAAATTAGTGAGTTATCATAATTTTAATAATGGTTAAACAATTTTAGCCTTAATAAAAATAACATATGACATTTTGTTCTGTTTTATATGTTGTTACATAATATTTCGTGAAAATTTATGCGGTGGTTTTTCTTTAAGTTTGTAAGTTCTAAAATTTAAACAAGATTTGCTTAAAATATTTTGGAGAACTACTTTATGAACTTTTTATTATATCTTTTTTTACAAACCTTTTTTGAATTATTTATGATATAATAAAAACTAAATAATGAATTTTATTTTTTCTAAAACGCTAAAAATAAGCAATACTTTTTGTAAATTTTAGTCTACATCAATTATTAAAAATATTTGAGCAGCGCTAGTTAATTTCATTAAGCAAAATTCGTTCTATTTATAAAGTTAACTTGATCATTTGATTATTTTATAAAATTTTTTCTTCTATTAATTAAATTAAAAAAATAATATTATACATTAATAACTTATATAATCTTCTTATGTAAAGTATAATTTTAAACCATACCATACAATATTGTACTATACCAATTAATATATTTTAATAACCATACTAAAATTAAAATAAGCAAAATATTAGATGTTAAGTACGCTTAATATACTAAAGTATAATTTGCGGTCGTACATTTGTAAATAAAAAATTAATAATAAAAAAATGTTTTAAAATATAACTAATTTATAATTAAATAATATAATAAAAATGTATATAAAAGTGACCGACTAATTTTGTGAGCATCAACAAAATATATCCAAATGAAAACTTTTCTCATTTTGTACCACAAATTTGAACATTTTTCCTAAAAAGTCCCTTTTTTGGCTGTTCTTTTTTATCTTTTGTTTTTATGGTTTATCAGACCAAAGTTTTACTACTTTTAGCATCGTCACCCTGGAATTCTCTCGCACTCTGCTTACTTAATTTCCATAGCGACGCCGATCCAAAAACCTCTTGCGAAACTCATCTCCGATTACATTCGCCAAACCCTTATTTCCCTTTTTTCCATCTGGACAATCAAAATGCCTTTTCTTCTGTAACGTAAACCAAAACCCTCGTTTTTTAATCCCTTTTTTTGGGGGGGATTTTATCACATTACTGCCTCAAAACCCTAAATTTTCGTCACTCGATCTAATTCAAGTCGTTTATCAATTTGGTTTTAAATGGGGTTGATTCGGATCCAACTCGATTAGATATGCCTCTGAATTTGTATCTACATGTTGAGCTCAATTAGTTTCACACAATTTTGTAACCGAAGGTTTTAGCTGTATTAGAATTTTGGTAGCCCTTTTTTTGCCCCATATGTTGTAGATAGAGTTGAATCGGAGGATGGGTTTAGATGAACATTTAGCTTGGATTATTAATTCATGTGTAATTGCTTTTTACGAGCTGGTTTTGATTTTACTATTTTAGTTTAGGGTTGTTTTCGATTATTGGGTAGTGTTTGAAATTTGTGGTGGAGAAATGATGAATTAGGATTTTTGATAAGCTGTTGAAAGTTAGTGCTGTGTTGTATATTTGAGCTTTAGTTGGTGGTGGTCTGGTGATTGTGAAGTTTAAGGAAAGTTTTAGGGTAGGTTGTTGAAGAATGAGTGTAGAAAGTGATGACATGCAAGGAATTGATCGAAGGATGGATTCGAGCCATAGGACAGAAAAGTAATGTGCTTGTATCTTACCTTTTTAGTTTGTTCACCATTGAGTTGACTTTTATTTTCTTAACAGTCGTGCTATTATTCCACTTTATTTTCTTTGGGTGTTGACGGATGGTGTTTAGGAGTTGCTAATGTTTGAAATTGTACAGGAAGAATATAATTTCGTATACAAGGGAATTTCTGATATCTCTAAGTGAGTTGGACTGTTGCAAAACGTTACCCAGCGGATTTGATGAACCACTTTTGAGGTAGTTTAATAATTTTTTTGAGCAAAGTATCATTTTGTAGGTTCATAGTTATTGGAGTGATTTTAATGCATGTGTTACTATAGTCAACGCTGGCTTGGTTGTGACTTTCATCTGTTCTCATTGTAATTGCCAATTCTTTTTTCGCTTTGTTATCGCAGTGAGTTTGAGGATATTTCACAGGATCGGTTTAGAGTTTCTGGCGGCTTGTCCTCACAGAACTTTAGGCGTAATGAATATGGTTCATCACCTCCAACAAGAGGGGATGGAAGCAATTATTCTAGAGGGATTAACACAAGATGGGATTGTCGTTCATCTGGTAGGAGTGATCGAGATAGTGATTCCCAATCTGATCGGGAACCAGGTATCCTTAAGGTTCTTTTCTTATAGATATTTTTACGTGTACTAAGTTTTCACATTTTGTAGTGGTTGATGCAAAAAATGCAAAAAATGTGTCATCTATATCTATAAGAAAAATTTTTATGGAGGCAAATATGAACTGATGGTTTTGATGGAATACAAATTTGAATTTCTATTGGAAAAAGGCACAAAAAAAAAGCTTTCCTAACGCACTTACTATGCATTTTCATGGTTAGATGGATGCTAGGTTTAAGCACACTAGTTTTGGCCTCAGCTTTCATAGAATTTATCATGAGCTAAGACATAATAACTATGGAGGATTTAATTCTTATCAAATTCAATAAGATATGCTGATTTGGCTGTGCAATTTAGAGATATGATGGTTTCGTTTATTTTTTGGTTGTCAATCTACCTGGTACCAAGTTTAAATTTCTGATTGTGCAGATTCTGGAAGGCGTTTTGGAAACCAATCTCGGCGACCGTGGCAAAGCACTGAGCATGATGGACTGCTTGGAAGCGGCTCATTTCCAAGACCATCTGGATATGCAGCTGGAATTTCAGCTCCAAAGTTTCGAGCTAACGATCACTACCAGCTTAACAAGAGTAATGAGCCATATCACCCACCTCGCCCCTATAAGGTAATAATTTTTAGCATCGTTGTGCACCGATTTGCAATTAAAGGAAATATCGTCTAATCCACCTGTTTTAGTGCTCCTTCATGAGCAAGCAACTAAATTGGGAACAACTGTTGTTCATAATTTAAACTGTATCTCTGTTGTGTTCATTGTTGCAATACCATTTTGCAGGCAGTCCCACATTTGCACAGGGAGATGAAGGATTCATTCAATGATGAAACTTTTGGTTCTTCTGAGGTTGCAAATGAATATAGAGCTGAAGAGGAACGAAAAAGAAGAGGTACTGATGCTTTTCCATAAGATATTTTGATAGAGATGAGAGGAAAATTTCTTTTTTGCTGCTATAGTACCAATTATTTTTTGTGAGAAGAACTTAGTTTTTCCTCTATATAGTTGCTTAGCAGTGAATATATGTTTGACATTTTTTGCGAACCTCTTTTTCAGAAGAATTTGAATTGATGAGGAAGGAACAACACAAAGCTTTCCAAGAAAAGAAGTTTAACCCAGAAAAACGAAAAGATGGCTTTGACATTACCGAGTTACTGGATGATTCAAAAGATGATAATAGAGTTAAAAGTAGTAATTCTGATGAACAAGTCATGTTACAATCTGTTTCGAGTAGCAGTGTTGATAAGTCATCCTTAATCACGCCAGCTCCTGTATCCAGGCCTCTAGTTCCACCAGGATTTTCAAGCACTGTTGTTGAGAAGAACACGGGCACACAGTCATCATCTCAGTCACTTCTTCCAGAGGTAAAGATCATTTGTTTGCTCAGACTTGGCAGTCCAGGATTATTTGTTTCGATATTTTTTGGTGAAAGATGATACAAACATGTTCAACTAGGTTCTATCATGTTTGATACGATACAAAAAATTACTTTCAATGTTTGTTATAGAGTGATGTACAACTGGTTGTCCCTTTTATTAGTATTCCGGTTGGGGGTTTATATGACATCAAGATATAACAATCTAAATAAAAATACACCATTTTTCTATCTGTCTAGTTGTGTGAAAAGAAGTGCAATATTGATAGAGTATGTACTTGTGTGCAAAAAAAAAAAGAGAGAGAATGATGAGCATGACTAATATTGGTGTGTCAAAGAAAAGAAGAAAATGAATGGAAGACTTGTCTGTACGCAACAGGAAACAACAGGGATTATCACTGTTGGGTCTTCTTATATTGCATCCTCTTAGCTTCATTTAATGAGCATTTAGAGTTAATGAAGTCATGCAATCTTACTTTGTTTTGTACGGCTTTGTTAAAAGGCATTGATTGGTCTTTTTACCATCTGTTTTCTTTCGAAATTTTCCCAGTTTCTGGTTCGCAGAATATTCTTATGTATCAAAATTTTAGTTTGCTTCAACTGCTACTTCTCTGTATGATGAAACAAAATTAAGTTTTGAGTTGCAAAATTATAGAATATAGAAAAGAAATTACCTCCAATGAGAAATTAAAAAACCAGTTGTCTGATGGTATTAACATCCATTTGAAGTCAGGAGAGTCTAGTAGAATAGAAATGCAGATTTCTCTTAAATTTGATGCAAAAATTTTGAGATTGTTGTTGTTCTGCCGGAATCTCAAAGCCCTGCAATCATTGATGTGTACAGCTTGCAAAATTCGTCTAGTTCATCACCGTTTATGAATGATCCTGATTCTGTCTGATTTTGTATTAATTTTGTTCATTCTTGGCTTAGGAATAGAACTGGGAGTACTGTGTGCCTTTTGTGTTTGAAATCATTTCGTAGTGGTCGGTATGCAATGTTGCTTCTGTACTGATGGTGCTTTTGTAATTTTGTGGTTCTCAATTTGTCATGACCAAACTAAGTTTTTTATTTATTGCTTTCATAGGTTGGCAATGAACTCCTCAACAAAGGAAATACTTCTAGGAGTGGAGAATCAAGTAAAAAAGAGGAGAAGATGCCTTTTGAACAAATGGATTTGAGCAAGCAGTTTGGAAGTCCAAGTAGTACTAATTTAGGAGATAATAAGACTGAAAAGATTCAGAATTTGTCATCAGATTTGGATGTTGAAAGTAGAACATTTTCCTTGGATAGTCCACTCCACAAAAGTTCGAAGATTTCAGATTCCTTTGAGCCACTGCTGAGTGTTGAGAAGTTAGATTTTGGTACTAAGGATATGACAGGGAACAAGGTTGTGGGTGAGTCTCGCCCAGCTCGTTCAACCTCAATTCTGGATAAGCTTTTTGGTGGTGCGTTAACGTTGAATGACGGTAATTCCTCCAGTTTCATTGAGGTAATCTCTTTTGTACTATGTCTATCTATAGATTGCAAAATGTTTTGAAAAATATTTTTCTCAGGGCAAGAAAGGGATAATTTCTTTGTGAAGATGGTGAGTTCAAATTATCTCTTTGCACATAATTCATCTGGTATCAGGACTAGCAATCTTCTCTACTGTCATAAATCATAATGTTTTCATTGCATACACAAGTTATGAGCTGGCACCTACCTTGACTTGGACTTTGGCTGAAAATACCTTAGAGCATCCCCAACAACACTCTTTTAACTGCTCTCTAAAATATTATTTTTTATTCACTCTCTTAACTAACAACTCTTTAAAATTGTAAATCACTCCAAAAACACTCTTTGCACTACTCTCTTTTAATATTTTATCAATAAAATTAATAACTACTAGTAACTATCAATACACTACTCTTTATACTATCCTCTAAAAATATATTAAAATATGTTAAGAGAGTGAGTTTTGACTCTTTTAAATAAGAGAACAAATATTCATTTCTTTAAAATTAAAATAGTTAGTTTAACTATAAAGATTCTGTTGAGCATGATTTTTATTCATATATTCTCTTATTTAAGAGAAAAAAGTCTTTTAAAGACTGTTGGGTATACTCTTACTCTGATTGTCCCTTTGATATTATAACCAAGAATAAGTTCCTTCAAGGAATTTTGGAATTGAGGGACTATTGTGATACAGTTAATTAATTTGAAGTTGCTGTAGGTGTTGTTCCTTCGCAGTTAAAAATATGATGACCATCTGGAGTTATTCCAGTCTACAGCTTGAATTGTCAATGCTCATTATCTTTTGTTTGTTCTACAGCATGATGACGTTAAAAAAGATGAAACTTGGAGGCCCCACAGTGTCCAATCTTCAAAATTTGCTCCATGGTTTCCTGAAGAAGGTATGCTAATATCAGTCATGTTATTCTATGAATTTTTGAATTTCCAGAGAGGTTTGGCTTTTACAAAAAAGTCATTAGAACTGCACTAATAAGCAGCGTACTGATTGACAAAAAAAAAAGAACTAGCTTATGAGCAGCTCGAGTTAAACGAGGGAGAGATACATTCTGAGTAAAACGTTTGATAATTTATGGATGGCAGACCTATTTGATGATACTGCATTTAAAGTTTATTTGCAAGTGACTCTTGTATCTAATCGGTCATGTGTTATTTCTATGAACTAAATTCTTATTGAGCACAGGAGGATATGTTTGTCCACACATGATGTTGATAGAGTCCCACATGGATAAAATAGAGGCTAAATGTACAATATATAAGTGGGGCTCTCCCTCTTCCTATCAGCTAAGGATTTAATGGGAGTGGCCGGCCCAAGAAAGGTGTTCGACCAACCATTGAGTCTTGGTTACAACTGGCCCTTGCGTGAGTGTCATTTGAGCTTTGGTTGATAAATGAAGGGTGGGTTGGTATCATATCACTTGGTATCAGAGCCAGCCTCACCCTGTGGGACCCAGTTGCGGAGGGGGTTGCTTGGGCCGTGGAGGGGCCAGCTTGTGGGCCAAAAAGGGAAAGGCTGGCACAAGTGCTCGACCCACACCATGTCAAGTGCTCGACCCACGTAGATGTGGGTCCTCGAAGGGCGGGGTAATGATAAGAGTCCCACATTGATAAAATAGAGGTTAAATGTACAATATATAAGTGAGGCTCTTCCTCTCCCTATCTGCCAAGGTTTTAATGGGAGTGAGTGGCCCATGCGTAGGTGTCAGTTGTTGATAAAGGGAGAGTGGGCCGATATTATATCAATTGGTATCAGAGCCAGCCTCGCCCAGCGGGACCCAGTTGCGGAGGAGCTTGTTTGAGTCATGGAGGGGCTGGCTTGTGGGCCAAAAAGGGAAAGGCTGGCACAAGTGCTCGACCCGCATCGTGCCAAGTACTCGACCCACATGGACGTGGGTCCTCGAAGGGCGGGGTAATGATAAAGAGTCCCTCATGGATAAAATAGAGGCTAAATGTACAATATATAAGTGAGGCTCTCCCTCTCCCTATCAGCCAAAGTTTTAATGGGAGTGGCCGGCCTAAGAGGCTAACTATTGGGCCTTGGTTACAGCTGGTTCACGCGTGGGTGTCAGTTGGACTTTGGTTGATAAAGGGTGGGTGGGCCGGTGTCGTATCAGATGCCTGTAATTTTTAGTGTGCATATTAAAATATATACTCAGAACAATAATTCTAAACAAGTTAAGCAGCTCTAAAATGAAAAAGCTTTTGATGGTGAAATTGTCACAGCTGGGATGTGTGTGTGTGTGTGTTTGTCGGCATCTTTGTTAAATATCTTCTTTTCTTTTCAAAACTAATTTTTGAGAAAGCTGTGGCTATGAGGTTAATTTGGAAAGGTTCAAAATGTGTTTACGCTAATAAGAAAAGCTTTCCATTTTTGTGGTCAGAACAGCAGAAATAAATTGGTAAGGAGTTATAGCTCATTTGGAGAGAGATCTCATTAACAAGTTGATATGGAATAATGTGCTACTTATCTTAAATCCTTATTTGGTTGGGATATATTTCTTAATGCTCCCTTATTTGAATCTTATTTCAGAAAAGAAACCAGACGATGATCTCTCAAATCTCTCATCTGGCAAGCTTAATGACTTGCTTTCACTATTTGTTGGCGGTGACAAGGCTGGATCACAGATATTGGATGAGAAAACTAACGAACGAATCCCATTAAGTCTTCCTCTCCAAAATTCTGAAGTTGGAGACAGGCTTGTCACTTCTGATTTTATGCCCAGCTATGGTGACAATAATGAACAGATGCTTAAGACTGATAAACTGGAAGCAATTTCAACTGTACAGTCTGTACTTACTTGTGAGGACCTTGAGCAATCAATTGTGTTGGAAGCAACTGAAAATGATTCAGCTGTGTCCCCGTCATTGCTGCAGTGGAGTGATCATAATATGAAGACGGAGCAAAAGGCAGATGCTATTGATAATCATGCATCCCTACACTTACTATCACTGTTACATAAGGGAACTGGTCCGAATGATTTGGCAGCATTTGCAAATCTAGGAAGTGGATCTTTAGACACAAAGCAAAATACCGACATTGCAAACAGGGGTCCTATCATTCATGATTCAATAGGTGTAGAACTGAAAGATGAACACAATTCAGGGAAGCCATTGACCCTTGAAACACTTTTTGGAACTGCTTTCATGAAGGAACTACAACCCACAAGTGGTTCAGTCTCTGGACAAAGGGGCTCTGTTGCCGGAGCTGATGTGTCATTGTCTCATGGTTTACATTTTCGTGACATGGATGATGGCATTTTAACAAGTGATGTTGCATCCAACATTTCAAATCATGGAAGTGGTATGTCGGAGGCAAATCAAAGACAACAAATAGTGTCGGATAGGATAGAAGAGCATTTTCCGGGCTTTGGTCCTCGAGATTGGGTGGATTCGTCACAGCTGCAAACTGAACTGGGGTTGAAACTTGGTGGCACAGGCTCTACTGAAATTGGACTTCCTGAAGATGGTAGTTTCCTGACAGTCAGCGGCCCTATGAACCTCCAGAACTTCATATCTGCAAGGAATTCAACTAAACGAGACTTACCATCAGCATCAGAAGCACCTGTTGACATTGCTGGAAAAATTGCTGCTTTAAATTCTGTTCTGAGAGATGAGAGAACCATTTTAAGAGGTCAAGAAGGTCCACCTTTCCAACATGGTCCACCTTTCCATCATGGTCCTTATGCGACGAAGGAACCTGACATTCAGTACCAAAATATTCACGCTCAATCCTCTCCGCAGCTTCATCCTTCTCACTCTAATCACTTAGGACTAGTGCTCCCTCCGCTAGATGCTCATCCTGCTAATATTAATGCTCGGATGAAATTTATGAACCCAGAGAACATCCACCATGATGCTTCTAGTCTTCAATTTCATGGAAACGCACTTCGGCCTCGATTCCATCACCCTAGTTCTGGAATTGGTGGGCCTGATCCTGACATGCACAGTTCCATGTTGCGCCAAATTCCGAGGCCTGGGAATTATTCTTCATCCCACCTGCTACCTGGATTCCCAAGGGGTGCATCTCATCCAAGTAACAACACAACAGGGTACTTGCAGAACAATACGATGCAAGGCTTCCCATTTGGTCAGCGGCATTTTGGTGGTGTAGGGATTCCTCCGCCAGGTAAATAACTATAGTAGTAGTTATCTTTTCATTGTATCATTGCTGGTGCTTTTAAATCGGCATGACTATGCAATTAGTTCTTTTTAAGCCATTACAGAAACATACGCTACATTTCTTTTGTAGCTGAACAGTGGATTATAGTGAGATCAAAATTTTGCATGATTTTTTTTTTCTTTCTGAATAGTTGCCATTCGTTTCACTGTTCTTATGTGCAATTATTCCGCAGCCTCTGAAGCTGGCGACGGAACTAACCTTCCGGGGGCATTGCAGTTCAATGAGATGGAAGCCAGGTCGAACCCTAAGCAGATTCATCAATTTGGTGAATCTGGTCAGAGTCGTGGGATGTTTGGTCGCGAGCTGGACACGGGTTTTGGATTTAGATAGTGAGCACAGATAGCAGTTGGGTATGCCAATGCTGCGAGATGTTTGATGCCCGCCCAGGTTGGCAGTGCGCGAAACCAGTTGGATTTAATGTTGTTGAAAGGATTCCGGGGTTAATGTAAATTATGGTAATAACATGAAATTGCCTTTGTTTTGGTATATCTTCTATGTGCAAGTCGTTTCCTTGAGTCATTCTGAAATCAATTGATGATGAAATGGTGTATGAGAAGGTGGTCTCATCAAGTTGGCAATCGTTGTAAACATAGTCAGCCAAATAAGCCATCTTGGTAGCATCAAGTAATGGAAAATTAAAGAAACGCAGTTTTATTCAGCCGATATCTTCCTATAAAATTCTTCTACAGACGTACTACTACAACTGTCATAATTTTTTTTTTGCTTTCTATTTATTTTATTTGTGAACTTTTATCAAATTCGAACATGAGCAACTCATGTTCGTTTAGAGCCCTAAACATCGGGGACTTTTATGGTGAGACCATCAAAATAGAGCCTCAATGGGGCACAAAATTTGAACCATTAGATGATGCACTTTAAATTGTAGCCATTAGATTTCAGTGTTGCATAGAATAAAAGTCTGCTGTGTTATTTCAAAAAAAAAAAAAAAAGTCTGCTGTGTTGGTTTGGTTGGTTTGGTTTTATTTTTTTGGGTTGAAAAAGTGAGCTGAATCTTTTACTGAAAAGTAAATTTAATTACTGAATGATTGTAGTGTTACTAAACTAGATATGTTTAAGTAAGATGGACATTATATTAAGTAAATTTTTATTTTACGGAATATGTAGTTCAATTTATTGAAATCGTATTTGTTTTATTGAAATTAATTTATTTTACGAAAAATATCAAATTCCAATATTTGTAATATTTATATTCAGTATTGTAAAAGTTTACGTAACAATCAATAGTTTGACTGAAAAATAGACAAAATTACTCAATAGGTAAAACAATTACTGAATAAGTTATGTTTTAGTAATATA
>CANYCX010790243.1:0-22931 GCA_948193385.1 Breynia disticha f. nivosa
AGAATGCAGTGACTCACATATTATATTCAAGTATCAGATCAGACTGCACATTCATATTGAAACATGACTTTGCCTACATATATTGGAAATGGAATACGAAAATAACAGCAGAAGCCTGCAGTCAGGTTACGCTTGCTTGCCGACATCAAATGACTCAGGATTATTCACTTTTATAACGTCTCATTGGATTGTTAAAACTTGTTTTTTTGGTCTTTATTTGTCTCCGCTCCAATTATTCTCATTAATGCCAAGAATAATCACAAAGATAGGTATAGAAAGATGGAAATTTCAGAGCAAAAAGCTTCATTTTTGTTATGTTATGGAAGCTTAATATAATTAGTTATAGGCTGCATTAAATTCGATGTTTACTACGTCTGCGTTTAAAACTGCAAAATAATCAACTCTACTCAACTAGAAACTGTTGTGTTTGCCGTTTTGAGTCTCAAACACACGCAAAAGCTACTTACAGCTAAATCAAACACATTTGTACCCTTTTAGTACATAACTTTGATCGCTTGATTAGAAACATTTAACGAGGAGTGTATGTGTCTGTCGTATACAACTTTCAAAATTAGATGTAATCTGCCCACTCTGGTGTAATGGACAAACTTAACTAGTTACAAAGAATAAGATATAACAGGAGCATATATGAACAAATAGTGGTAATCAAAGTAACGAGAAATCCGGGAGTTCCAGTTCATATCAATCATTATCAAGCAGCAGCTTTACGTGGTGCAGAAATGTGAGAATCTTGGTCAGTTTCTTTCCGAGATGCTTCCCACAATCTGTGCTCTATTCCCAACTTTCTGAGCTCCATCAGGCCTTGCTCAACTGCACATATACCGCCATAGTTCATTCATTATATAACGTCTTATTGCAAAAATACAACCATCCATTCAAGGGGTAATGAAATAAGAAGCAGTCGTAGCGCTGCTGAATGAGTCTGTGAAGTCTTATTGAGTGACATGTTACCATGAATGGCGTCATGCGAGCTAGGTGAATGTCCACTGCGGCCGACCCAAAATTTAACTCGTTCTTTTGCAATTTCCTCTTCAATACCGTGAGTTTTTGCTCTTCTCCAGAAATATGTCAGCCATGCCTGCAAAGTTATCGTCAGTCAACAATGCTACAGTTAAGCATGGCAAGCATTAAAATTAGCACAGATCACTTCGTATCAATAACAATTCAGCAAAAGCTTTTGATCACGTTCAGAAAATCATATCATTTCCACGAGCAAATACTTGCAAGTACTTTTGCAACATGAAAAAAATTCTACCAACTTCCAGAAAATTAAGAGTACCATCAAAATAAAGAGTAATCCCATACCTCTTTGAAAAGAACATCTTCCGACTCCTCCGGACTCAATTCTGCAAGAATGCGTTTGGAGGTGAGTTACAAATAGGGCAATAATAAAAGACGCATACTGTTGAGTATCAAGTAATATCAAACACATTTGAGTAGTGCAAAACAAAGTAAATAGCCTTACCAAATGCCTCCATGAACTTCGGGTCAACTGGGGATTTGATTTCTGGAAGAATTATGAAAGATTGATATTTTGCTCGGCAAAAGCAGAAGACAAAATGTTGCAGTTCAAATATATGGCAATTAAAAAGAAAGGTAAAAGAATGAAAATTTAGTTTCAAAGCAATTCGATGGCAGAAAACAAACAACAATATGATTCGGTAGCAGAAAACAAACCAGATATAGATAATCTCAAATTATTTGCACGTCTCTGTTGGGCCAATGCAAGCACAATAGCATCCTCAACCTTCAAGATATATGCAAGTATCACACAAAGTTTTCCGAACAAAAAAAACTTGAAATTTTGCAAATGAAACTTCTTAGAATGATGTAAAAAAGAAAGAAAAGGAATACAACTTATTGACCACCAAAATGAGATAACATAGTAAATGACACAAGATAAAATCATGGCGTCACTAAAAGATGATAAATGTACCATAGAATACCTTCAAAGAAGCAAGCTCCTTTAGTCCCATTTCAACTGACAGCATGCTTTCAATGTTTGCTTCCCCAGTTAAATCATTGAGATCTTGAGCACCCCTCTTATCATTGTCATCATCAACTGCTCAAAGTTACATCTGTCAAAAGCTTGAAAGCTATGAAGACTAAAGCATTGTTTGGATGTTTTAGGTGGGAATAGGAAGTAGAATAAATTAGAATGGGTTCCCATCCATTTATCAACATCCAAACATAGACAAATGTGTAGTATAATTGAAAAAACAATTACTGTATACTAGCCTTTGTCCCAACTTTCCTCCTTGGCCTTTTGTCCCGCAGAAAGAACAACTTCAAATGGGAGAGGTGCTAAGGAAGACCAGTATTCATGCTTTGTCACAGCAACATCAGCACAGATACCTGCAATGTGGAAATAAGTTCCATGAAACTGTTACTGTACATGCCGGATGTGACAACAGCACCATATATTATTTGAGTTTATAAGAAAACCGAACAAGAAATCTGCAACAATGCCAACAATGCTCACTGCCGTTAATGATATATCAAAACTTCTAAGTTTTTTCTTCTTCTTCGTTTTTTCTCCCTCGTTAGAATATATAAAATCCAATAAACCATTTATTAAACAAACCATGGGATTCAAATCAATAGAATGAAAGAGCCTAGCACCAGACGAAAGGAGTGTCATCTTCCAAATTCAATAAGATCATCAAACTACAAAATGAAGTTATTCTCATGAAACTATAGATAATTAGCATTTTGCACTTGCTTTCTTAGTCTGAGAGAGCATGAAGAGGCAAAACAAGAGAGAGACGCCAATGCTAAACCAGAACATGTCTAAGCCAGTTGATTACCATATTTTGCCGCTAAGGCCCAGTAACGAGCCAGCCAGCACCTCTTTAGAACTACTTCTTCCTGAAAGCCAAAAGGTAAGTAACACCTTCTGCAAATCCTAAACAAGGGTTAACAGATTGTTTTAGCTTATTAAGCACAAACCATTTCTTTCTGAGTCAATATCATTCTCTGTGTCATCGAGCGAAGAGCTTTCACTTCAGATTCAGCTCCATTGAGAAGTTTCATGGCAGCTGCAGCTTCATCTTTTGCATTCTGGATCAAACAAAGGTTTCAGTAACAAAAATAATTTTGTGACAAAACATTGGATGCTAAACCAAGGATACAGGAAATTGAAATCTTACCTCCACTTCAGTTCGAATTGATGCAATCTCCTTATCTACCAAATTATTTTGTTTAGCATCCTTCAATGCAGCCTGAAGAAAGAAAGAAAGAATAAAAAAAAATTTCCAGTCTGTTGTCCTATTAACTGCAGCAAAATTGCAATCATCCGTCTAATTTAGAAGTTCCACTCCTTTGGCAGCAAACTAAAACTTTTTTGTTTATCAACTCATTACGGAAAGCATCAAATCATCAATATAAATGGAAAATCAATAAACCACAACATAAGTCGTCCATAAATCAACATATATCTAGCGGAACCAATCAATTACCTCTCTTTGACGTAATACAGCTTCCTTCCTGCAGAGTGAGATGTAGCACAAGATGTAAGGAGAAACTTTAAGAGCGGAAAAGAATAGCCACTAAAAGTTAGTAAATCTTACCTGCTCAACAGTTTAGCTTCCAAAGATACACCTTCTCCAAGAGCAGCAACCTAAAGATCAAGAATCAAAGAGCAATGTAAAGGAAACAACGCAATTACAACACATGAAAGTAGGATTTGTATCCCTGACAATAAGTTGAGAGAAGTCCAACCAACAAATTACATGCTATCAAACGATAAGCAGCTACCTGTTTTTCAAGCTCTCTAAGTCTAGCCTCTGCTTCCTTACATCTCTCTTCCTCAAGCCTAAGCTGTATAACAAACACAACTGTTAGTTGTCTGATAATAGGAGGCAAATTTATATCAAACATTAAAAGTTAAAACTATATTGGCATGAGAAGGAAGAACTTGCACCTTCTCAAGGACATTTTCATTCTCTTCTTGTAGCATGTCAACCTACAAAGTCAAGTCAATTACTAAAGAACCTTAGATTACACTAAATCAAAGAACTTGCACTGCTGCACCAAAAAGGAGAGTACAGGTCGCAACTTTGTATCGAAAGGCAATAAACATACTTCATCACGAAGTGCTGAAGCTTGACGCTGATCACAATTGTCCTTAGAATTGAAATTAGCAACTTCAGCTAGGAATCTGCAGGTATGCCAGTGAACACTCAATCTTTCTATATCTTAAAGCAATTTCAGATCTACCACTATACAGTCACATATAACTCTGCATTGAATTTGCCAGTGCTCATTCTAGACAACAACATCGTGAAAGAAACAAATAAGTCTTATGATCAAGCTAGAAAAAGCTTAGCAGCACTTCAATTAACCACTTCCATTTAAGGTCAATGTATTCCTTCACAAGACTATGAGGCATGCATTCTCATTATAGTGCTTTCAGTTTTTACAAAAATCATTCTTTATACCTTTTACCATCTCTGTGCCCATTTCTGGGAGGATCAATTGGCGGTAAAGAAACTGCCGTTCTAAGCGACCCTTTACCCGGTGGAACTGGTGGAGCACTTCTAATAGACGATGACATTGCCGGCCTAACTTCTGATGTTGCCCGAACAGTCGATGTCTCCTCAGCCAGATTCCTCGCTAACTAAACTCAAATCCAACAAAAAAGGAAATTGTACAACTCAAATCTTCACTTCTATCAACACATACATCAGCAAATTAGATGAAATAAGACAAATCCATGATTCACTCCCTATATTCCTAATCCGTAATTAAACTTCCATATTTAGCAATATACTTAATCCATATTTAGCACATTGTAATCTAAATTAAATTAACAACACATTTGCATGATTTCAGCATATTATAATTCTTAAAAGATGTGCTTTCTCTCATTCTTTATCACTATACACTCCATCGATCTACAACTACTACTCAATCTATAGACTCAGATTATCAATCCTCTCCTAGATTGAGCAGCAGATTGACAGATTGAATAGTGAAAAAGCTGAGAAAGTGCATAAAGTATAAATCTTTTAAGAATAATAGTACACAATATATTTGCACAAATTGCAATAAACCAAACACGCCGGATTAAAAAAAAAACATACAGAAGGAGAAGGAGATCTAGCAATTCTAGCAGAAGTAGAGCCCGCATTAGCTGCAGCTTTACTACCAGCACCAACAGTATTTCTAGAAAGAGAAATAGGAGGAGGAGCACTATATCGAAACCCAAGATCATCTTCCTCCTCCTCATCATCATCAGCAGTTTGCGAGGCCATAACTTGAGCTAAACGTTGAGCAGCAGCTTTAGCAGCAAAGTTCTGGTTACGTTTGATGGTGGAAAGTCCAGTGGCTGAAGAGGAACGAGCGTGGTGTGGACGTACAGGAGACATTGCAGGTGAAGTGGGAAGAGTGGTAGTGTTGGATTCGCTTCTCCATTGGCGGCTGTATATTGGACTTTCGGTTCTTTGACGTTGGTCCATGAGATCTTAGTGTAAGAGAGAAACAAGGGGAGATGTTGTCTCACTTTAGGTTGAGTTGAGTAAGAAAGAAGAGTGTTAAAGTGTTGTGTGTTTCACATTGGTAATAACAACTCAATGGGATGGGTTCGGTGAACAAGAGCTAGCTTAGTTATTATCCCATGCTTTGTTTTCTTTTTAAGCAATGTCTTTGGATATTAACTGTCGGTAGCTTTTACAAAAATATTTGAGACAAAAACACTAAACAATTTTACTATGACGACGTCAAACTAAACGCAGTTGCAATGGTGCGATGTCTCTTAAATCGGAATGTTATATGTAATATGGAACAATAAGCTATGGAGAAAATAAAACAAGTATGCAACAATATATTCACACCCCAAGCAAAAACAAATGATTCTGTTTAAGTGAAGTTGGTGGAAAATAGAACGTAAATGGTAGTAAAATCAATCTCTGAACTTGCCAATGCAATCAAGCGCCCTTGATTTGGATGAATGAGAACTGCTACTTTGGCTTCTCTTTGTATCCATCTTATAGCTTCCTACATAACTTTTTAAAGTCCTGTTTTCTTCCATTAGTTTGTTGACTTGTGCTCGGAGACGTTTGATCATTTCTCTCTTCTCGTCATTTCTCCTAGCCAATTCGCTTTGCTGCATCACATTATCTTCAATAAGCCTGGACAGGTTTTGCTTCAGGTTGCTCCACAAATTCTCACCGTCAAACTCTTGGTTATTTAGTTTGAAATCATAAGAAGTCTTGTTACTGATCATTTCCACTTCATTTACACTTCCAAATTCACCATTTTCTTCAACGCTCTCGTGAACAGAAAAATCAGGTTCTGTATCTTTGAATGTGGGATCACATTGAGCACCATACTTGGACGATTGAGTAATTTGACGGCTACCAGAAGCTTGGGAATCGCCATCCTCGGAGAAATGAGAAGGATGGAATAGTTCTGCGGAGGACGAGAAGTTTAGTAAAGAAGGAATAGGTTGAGGTCTAAAATAGATGAGATTAGTGTTGTGAGTCCTGAGGAGGTCGAATTTTTCAGACAAAGAACGATAAGATTCATGCAAATCCTGCAGAAGTTTAATGAGTTCGTATCTTCTGTTGTAGAACATCTCTGCTCGCCTAGCAAATGAGTCTCCATCGCCTTGTATGCAGTTCACAATTGTCTTGGTCTTCCTATCCAAATCTGCATTCAATTATATAAAATGTCAAAGGTTTGAAGAAAGAGTATTAATGATGAATACTCAGGTGGGTGGAAAGAGAAACCTGAGAGAGTTGATTGGAGCCAGAGAGACTGAGTAGGACGGTTGTGGCTGTCAGACCACCATGAAACAATAGGATCATTGCCATGGTCGTTGTCTTCTTCCATTGGAAGTTGGAGTCGAGAATGAAAGAAATGAGTCAACAAAACAAATAAGCAAAGAGAGATGGATGAGAGTGGAAGTTGGTAATGAGTTTTCAACTTCCAAAGACAGAAGAAGACGGAGCAACTTGTGAGTGAACTATTTTTCACTCAATCAAGGCAAGGGAAGGGAGGGGCCCCGTTTTCCTTAATATTCAAATTTAGAACTTGCTAACTTAGCTCATCTTTCAAAAACTTTCCGAATTGCATGGGATAGAATATCCATCAACAACGATCGTCACTTGCAAGTCAAGACGTCCAAGTTTTCTAAGTTTTTTAGGGATCTATTAAATGAGGCGCCTTGCTTCAGATGTCGGCAAGTTCGTACAACTGATTAAGACTTTTTCGCGTACATAATCACTTCACAGTTAAGTAGTTTGAATGTAACTTAATTTTCATTGAGGCAGGTTGGTATCGCCGTTTGTTTTTGACCTTCCGTTATGAGAATTAATCTCTTTTCAAGAATAGAATCTATCAATCGATGACGAAAAACAAGTGAATCATCCTTTCCAAAGAAGGTAAACGCATAACCAGGGCGCCAAGTGCTCAATATAGTAACCACAAATTCGTGATCCTTAAAGGAACCCACGGTCCCTCTCATAATGGCCCTGATGATAACATCATATGGAAGTATACATATTCTGGCAAATTCTCTCTTCAATCAGCTATTGATTGCTATTTAGGTAAGGCTACTCTCGCTTCTACTGCTCCTCAACTGAACTAGGAAAAGGTTTGGAAATGGAAAGGACCACAAAGAGTTCGCACCTTCCTCTAGTTAGCACTGAGAGGTAAGCTCCTAACTAATTCTCAAAGACTTAAAAGAAACATTACTGCCTCACCTGCTTGCCCTTTATGTGGTTCCAACGAAGAAACAACTCTCCATGCGTTGAGAGATTGTGTGAGCATCACTGGAATATGGAACTCTATTATTCCTGAGGAGTTGTGTGAATCATTCTTCTCCCATAGCTTGCAAGATTGGATTATTTTAAATCTCTCCAAATCTAGTCTACAGGTTAAGCATACAAGTTGGTCACTCCTTTTTGGGGTTCTAATGTGCCACTATGGGAGGCTCGTAATGTCCTTTTGTTCGATAAGAATTCGGTATATTCTAATGTTACAGCTAAAGGAATGACTTGGGCTTCCAATTACACTCAGGCGTGCAAGGATACGGCTAAGATATCTCCTATGAAAATAAGGAATGGCTCTGGGTCGAAATGTTGGGAAAAACTACCTACATGATGGGTTAAATTGAACGTGGATGCGGCTGTTAGGAGTCTACCCAATGATTGTTCAGCTGGAGGACTGTTACGGGATCACAATGGATATGCCTTAGGTTGTTTTCAGGTCAGTTTAGGTAGCTGTTCACCTTTATTTGCTGAATTATGGGGAATACTACATGGTTTGAATTGGATGATCAGGAAAGGGATTAGGAAAGTTATTCTTGAAACTGATTCTGAACTTGCTCTTTCAATCATATTGAATCAAAGACAATGGTCGGGACGAAACAAAGCGTCGGTTTGGGAGATCCAAAAAGGCCTTGCCAGCATGCAAGAAATCTGTTGTGTGCACGTCTATAGAGAAGCGAATGTTGCAGCTCATTGGTTGGCAACTGAAAGGGCGTTGCAAGTCCAGTGTGAATTCCAGTTGGTGGAACATCTACATCCACATTTGTTACTTATACTTTATTATGATAGTATAGGTTGCTCTATTGTGCCATTTTGCGCTACAACCACTGCTGTAAGGGTCTTTGAACCCATGTGTTTTTTCTCATATTAATGAATTTCTTCCATTCTAAAAAAAAAAAATTCGTGATCCTTATTATGGCACTTCCCTCGGTATTTCAGTAGTACTAACAGATGGACTGATGTCAACACCAAATCCAAAGGATGCTAAAACAGGAGAAACATGGAGGCATTGTTGTTTGCAGATAGGTAGACCAAAACAAACTCAATTGAACCGATGCCAATCCAAGTATCGTACACCAAAGACAGATCTATTGAAAGTTTTGTTTCACCGAAATAATCATCCAATAACGCTTTCTTTTTTGTTATGTAATCAATTTGGACATTAATGTTTCCAAGACTTGTCACTTCAGAAATTAATTACCTCCGAAGGTCATTTACCAGGAGATGGAACATCATAAATAATTTTAACCTTTTGATCTATGAAGGTATTAAGGAATGTGATATGACGTTAGGCAATAAATAGACGATGCAAGATTATATGGACAGGTCTCTCTGTGGTAGCTGTGTTTTGGCAACGACGTTTAGCCATTTCCAGGCAGGTAAAAATTGTTATCCCATCCCCAGCTAGGACGGCCTCAAACCCTCGGCCAGATCCTTTTAGTGCATTATAAAATGTTAAATCTCGCATTCCATAATCTCAGCCATCATTTTTATATCCTTCTCAGCTGTATACTTCACCAGTATCACCAGTATTATCCATTCCCAAATTTCTCACGAATGCTTATGTTGGAAATAAATCACCGGAACCTTATTATGCAGCTCCTCAACTTCATACGTCGATTACCGATCTAACCACCTTGCTACATCACATCCACGATGGCAAGATACCAAGATAAGGTAGACGAAAACCTTCCTCAACGCCACCACTTCAGCTTAAGTAACGTCATCTACTATCAAACTTACTTCAGCCACGCCATCACTTTAAGTTAGTAAGGTCATCTTCTATCAAACTTACTCCCCCAACTGATATTAAGCCGCCACACCGCGTGGCTCTGCAATCCATGTGCTTCATCTAAACCAGTGGGACACTCTTCGCCAGAGCAACCGTTGGTTGTGATGGACCAAGCCTATAAGGGCTCTCGCTTAGACCCACATTGATCCATCATAACCAGACGGCTCGTCCAATATCAATTTTACATCTATGGGGATTTAGTTTTGGTCAAAGGGATTAAGGTGAAATTTATGTTTTAATAGCAAAATCTTGCTCATTGGCTCTCCGATAAAGTAAAGCAGATGCCTCCACCCTGTGTTATGAAGAAAATAGGTGAGAGCGGGGCAACAAAAATACATCAAACAGCAAACAGAATTTCCCAGATTCTTACCAGCCAGGGTAGACTACGAATTTTCCATTGGAAATAGCCCAATTAACCTGTGTTCAAAACGATAGATCAAGACTTGGTTGCAGACTGAAAAATCTCATCACATAACACATTTCACTCTTGGCAGATTCAAACTAATTAATTGGCTGAGTATGCAGCATTGTATGGTATGAATAAATTAATCAGTTCGTGGGAAGCTCAAAGAAATGTTGAGATCTTCCCAATCCTGCAATTCAAAACCAAATATTGCCCACGATAGAAATGAATACCTTGTCAGTTCCAAGTGAATTGGCAACTACATGTGTGACTCGTTCGTCTAACTGGTTTGTGCAGACAGCACCAAACTGTTCGGCTGTCTGCCAGAGCGGATGCAAGTGGGGGTTAGCTTCTCCTACTGGGAATACTCTGCTAAACACTATACGACAGCCGGCCAAAATCTTTCTCTGCTCTGAGGCAAGGATGTTTCTGACATCTGCCTCATCCAACGACTGATGGTTGAAAAAGTTCTGATGTATTCTCTCTATAACCTATTTTACAAGCAAACACAACCATTCAAGACTTTGTTGGATATTCATCAGAAAACAAATGACGATGCAAGTAGGCATTTCTCCTCACCGCCAATGAGGACGCCAAAGTCCCATCTTCTGGCCTCTCATCATGGTCAATCTCAAGAAGGGAAGGGCCAGGTAGTCCAAATTGTCGTCTACTGCATGGAAAATAAATGTACCTGTAGCACAACAAAATAAAGGTAATCCAGGTGTTGAAACAAAAAATACATTAGTATTCTGATCATGTTCAATGATGGTTACCTTTCCACGACTATCAAGTTCAATTTGTTATGCGGCCAGACTCGCACGGAATCGTCTATGATGACAACACCCGACTCCATACCCAAGACACCCTCAAGATCTTTACTCTTGGGAACTCTTTCATCCCCATCAAAATATTCTCCGTCATCACCCCGGGAAATAACTCGCCCATTGAACAAGACCCCTTCTGGATCAAGTACTTTTGCCATCTCTGTAGCGTACAGCTTATTTCCCATTGTGTAAAGATGCAACTCATACAGTTTACTAGCCTAGAAAGCAGAAGTCAGTAATCAGCGTCCCCATTAAACACATAAAATTACAGAAAAAGATTAAACAAAATAAGAAACCACATTTAAGTTTTCAAAATGAAATCACCTTTTCCAAGAAATTCCAGATCCCTGGCCGTAACTTAGTCCACATTCCCATATGAGGGAAGCGGAAGAGATGTCTGTATGGCTTTTCTCGATCCTGCTCCTCTTTCTTTCTCAATATCTCATCATGCACAGGGTCTACTTCAACAAACTGAAATTAAAAAGTAATAGAACATCTGTTATGAAAAAGGATTTATTTTTTAGCTAACAAATGGAAAATTTGACATGCAAATCTTGTGATAAAACAACAATTACCTTGGCTGAATTAAGAAGTGTATGATCCAGATCCAAGACAAGGCAGAGCTTGCGTACACCAAACATTTTCTTCTGCTCTTCTATCCTACGTGCTCTCTCTTTCTGTATAGCAGCTTTTTGATGGTCATCATAGCCTTCGAATAGATGCTCAACATCTCCCCAAGTATTTTGTGAACGAGCTCCCCCTTCAGACATTGAAACAGTTGCAGCTTGATGGTCAGAGCTTAGAATGGGAAGTCTAGCATCCACTTTGGCAGCCTTATTTTGCACCGGTTGAGATGCAGAATTTTGACAACCAATAGATGAAATTGTGGATGTCTGAGAAACAGATGCAATATCAGCAATGTTCATCAAACTCTTGGTGAATTGCAAAGAAATATCTGGTGTGGTAGATTGGCAAGGCACATTCTTCATTTCTGCTTGACCCTCATTCTGGTTGTCATTAGCTCCCTTAGTTATTAAAGAGGGTACCATATTAGATTTCAAGGGCTCAGAACTCATGCTCCCGGCTCTTTGGAGTGAATTATTGTGAAGCACTCGCCGTGGATCCCGAGGTTTCATGCGAATTTTTCCAGATTCATCTTGCGAGGCCTGAACATGAAGCACAAAAAAATAATAAGCCTAAAATGCTTATGAAAAAAGTTTGAAAGGAAGTGAATCATCATCCAAAAGGAACAATTTCAAACTTCACTCTTTCATCGCAGAAAATAGAAACTAAGCTTGCCAAAACCAAATTGATATTATGCAGGCCATCAGAATCAGAAAAAGAAAATGCTAGACATCAGTTTCCAGAGCGCAAAGATAATCTAACCACAGATGGATACAGTGCACAAGCGTGTGAAGAGACCAACATTGATTCAAGCATAAAAACTTGACGAAAGGTTACATGATCAAGCACTCACTGTTGTGGCTGTTTGTAAAGGACCATGAAGCATTCCAGGTGGTCTTGATAATATTGATGATGACTGTGAAGTGCTATTCACTGCAGTAACTAGTCCTATTATCGAATTTGACAATGAAACATTAGCCGTAGTTATTGGAGAATCTGCAAGCTTCTGCTGGACCTTTGTGGCTGTTTGTAAAGGAACATTAAGTATTCCGGGTGATCTAGATAATAATGATGATGACTGTGAGGTGTTAATCACCGCAGGAACTGCTCCTAGTATTGAATTTGACAAGGAAACATTGGTCATAGTTTTTGGAGGATCTGCAGGCTTCTGCTGGCCCTCTGACGCTAGTTTATGTTGCTGTCCCATCTTTAGCAAGCTAATTAACATTGTTGGATTCACTGCAATATCTTTCAACAAATCAGGGAGGGAAGGCAAGCTATTCCCTGCAACTGGTGCCAGCTCAACTCCAATTGAGGTACTAGTTCCTGTAATTGGAACCTGTTCATTTCTATTAGTGCTAAGATAATTCAATCCATTCACTAATCGTCTGGGATCTGACCCCGAATTACTTTTATTAATTGATTGAGGTCCAGTGACATCATTATCCTCCAACCAACCACCATTTCCAGTCATATCTTTCACATCTCTAACCATTCCTGGATTGCCATATGCATTTTTTTGCCTTTTAAAAGGACCATCCTCAATAGGATCCTCCATTATCTTCTGCTTTCTTGAGCTTAAAAGTGCTCCCACAGGATCCACTTTAGGTATGTTGTTCACACTAGGTAAGACACGCTGGTTTTGGTGCAAAGTATTGGCATCGCTATTCAAAAAACGAAGCCTAGGGTCCCTACTTTTCGCCATGGATTTGACAGTTGGAACAGACACCGTGCTTGGTGGCGCTGATTTTCTTGCAGCAATAGCAGAAAGTATATTTGAACTCTCAATATGAGGAGCAATAGCTTGCTGACCCAAATTTTGCGGATTTATGGTTCTAACATTACTCACATTCGAAGAACTAGAGACTTCACCACCAGTATCACCATCTCCATCACCATCAGATTCTTCTGAAGGTGTTGGACTTGGAAGTCTATTCGTCATAAAAAACGAATTACGACCAAATTTTTGCTGATAACTAGAAACAGCTTTGAGTGCATCAGTCTCATAAGGATGCATTTTAGGCGCTTCAGAATTAGACACCAACTTTGGCACAGATATCCCTGGTTTATTAATACCATCTCCAACAATCATTGGCTTATGTAAAGGTAACTGAGGAGCTGTTTCACGTGTAGGTGATGGTAAGCTATCAGCATCATGATCTTTATGAAGATCCAAAAGAGGCAACAGACCCACCCTACTCTTGAAATTAATCCCTGTTTTAGGAACTTCTAATGAAGTATTTGGCTTGTTGCAAAAGTAATCTGCACCAGGAGATAACACATTCAACGTAGCTGGTTCAGAACTGGCACTTCTAACTGATGTTTCATTCTTATTGCCAATCACCCCAACATAGCCCGGTGTTTCGTTCTGCTTCTCCCCATCCCTAACACCAGATGAAATTTTCGAAGACTCCAAAGAAGCAATCGCAGCCTCAATCTGCGAGTCAAAAAAAACATTTCAAGTATTCATATGACAAGGCAATCCAATGCATTAAAGCAGAATCCACTTCAATCAAACCTCTTTGATCTGATCCTTGTTTAAAAAAGAAGGATCATTGGTATTAACAATGGAAAGTAACCTGCAATGAATAAGAAATGAACTATAAGACATTATTATATAAAATTTCAAAATCCAGCATTAAATATGACACAGAATAAGAACCTAGAAAAAAGTTGATTATTCTGCTCCTTCAAGTTCTCGTTCATCAGCCCAAAAACCTGCAACAAACAACATTACAATCTTCACTAAACTGAACAAGCACAAACACAACCTACAAAAGACTAAAACTATCTCACCAAATTCACATTTCGAATCGCACCAACCAACAATTCAACAACACCATCCATCCTATCGCCACTGCATTTCCCAACAACATCCCGAACTCTCTCAACAACGCTTTCCAGTTTCCCGCAACAACCACTAAACGATCTACATCAAACAAGCAAATTAAATCAATCAAAAACCAAACAAGACAAACATAACACCACACTCATTTCACTAATCACTTACTTCTCAACTTCACCTACTCCAAAACTCTTCAACTCCTCCACAATCCCCTTCACTTTCTTCTCCAAATCATCATCATCATCATCATCCACGACAATTCTCGAATCCAAATCAATCTCCCCTTCCTCCAACTCCCCTTCCTCCACATCAATAACCTCTTTTGTTGCCGCAGCAAAACCACCACTAGCGCCACCGTTTACTTCCACGAATATCTCATTGAGAGGCTTATTCTGCACAGCTTGCGCCCAAGCTAAATTATACAATCCAGACACGTATCCTCCATTACTCTGGTACTTGTAGAGATCCGTCATTGTCCAAACCCTTGTGTTACTGTTTTGTGGCGTGTTTTCTTTGGGTTTTGAGTTTTCTTTCAAGATTAACACATCCCTTTCTTGTTTGTTAAAATCTTCTTTACTTATCTCTTCCACTGATGCTGAATCCGATATTTCTCCTTCTTCTACGTCTTCGATTCGCGCGTCTGGTGCCTCTTCTTTTCCCATACTTAGAGTTTCTGAATAGTTAGATCCAGCCAGAAACATGCGTGCTTTGTGTGTGTGAAAAAACAAGAAAAGGAATTGAACGAATTAGATTTAAAGGAATTACAATTTCTTAGATCTGAATTAAACCTGTCTTTTTCTTGATATTTACAAATTCAGTTTTGAGAAATTCAAGATTGATAAAATCTGATCCGAAATCCCAAATTGTTTTCCAGATCGAATGTTTTTTAATCGTTTACGATATCTTTAAGTTTGTAGAGAAAGACAGAGAGAGAGAGAGAGAGAGAGAGAGAGAGAGAGGGAAGAGTTGGAGCGAGGGAGAAGATACGGGAAAGCAACGAAGACGGGAAGGAAGAGTATAAGAAGGGAGGTGAATGTAGTTGGTTGAATCTGGACCCTACACGTCATCGATCCGGACTTGGAATTTTAGTGGTTGATGACGGCCTGTTTGATTCAATTTACGCCTCAAATTTAGGGGAACTCCTTGTGTTTTGAATTGGCTACCAAATTAAATAAAAAGCCTAAGATTAGGAATTTCAATTTTTTGTCACATCTGCACTCTGCGACTAATCAAATTTACGAATTTCTAACTCTATCTTCAATTTATTTCATATTTCAAAAAAAAATCTTCAATTTATTTCACAATGAAAAGATTTTTTGGGTAAACTTATTCAAACTAAACTAATATCAGTAGATAAATTTGAAATTTTGATAAACTTTTTCACTATTTTATAAAATGACATATATAAATTTCTCCATTCAAATCTCAATGAGAGAAGGAAAATCTCCTCCATGGAGGAAAAGGTGGAAGTCAATAAACTTCTATAAATTTCTCCATTCAAATCTACATTGAGAAAATAAAAAATGGAGATTTTCCGAAATCGAACTAAAAACCTATCATAAAAGAACTGGAATCGATAAAAATCCGTTGATTTTTTACTTTTCTCGTCATCAAATTTCATTTTGAAGAGTAATTTGCTTCAACAACATTATTGTCGCAGCTTTGCTTCTTCAAGGGGTAAACAGCGTCGAAAACAATCCTTGCAAATACTCGTCGAACCTCTTGCAATTTTCCCTCTGACAGAGATTCGTAGTCAATTCTATTCCCAGCTTTCGGAATGATTCCAATCTCCTCATCCCTTCTAACACAGTAAAAAATCTTTTGCACCCGAAGCTTTAAATCCATTGAAATGAAAACCTGATACGATAATATCGACATGGTATGAAAGCATGAGACAAGTAATTATCAGAGTTTTGAGAAATTTCCAGGTTCAGATGCTCACCATATCTGAAGGAGGTACTTGAGGGTATTTGGCCATGGCTTGCGAGAGATAACGTCCATTGGCCATCTTGGATATAGCTGTTTTGACAGAGGACGCTAAATCTACGACCTGATCCATCAACTCGTCATTTGAGACGATATCCTGTGCTTTTAATTCGCTGAAGGATTCGTTGGTTGATTGAGAAATTCTGCTTGCTAACTTCACTGAGTTTGACAAAGACCCTTCGCTGTGCACGGCAAGAGCGAATGCCGCAACCACTAGTGGATCCCGAGGTTGATCAACCAATGCTTTGTGAAAGGCAAAGATGCCTAACCTGAGGAAAAAAGGACACGCCTGTCAGCTAATTATATTAATATAGTTTTCAGCCTGAGATTATTGTGGTCAAGTTTATGGAGTAATCAATCATTAATCAAAAGGAAGCAACTGTTAAAAAAATAACTTCCAAGTATTCCGTTCAGCTCGGTCAAATTTAAATCTGGCAATGAGTGGGATTGGCAAGAACTAACTAATATCGATATTCGATCCACATTCTGAGATATGAAATATATTGAGTAATTCATTAGAAATTGCATACAAACACATATAAATTGGTCGTGCAAGGTGATGACACTCTTACCATAAGCTAGCATGACATGAACAATTGGGCGATACAAGTTTGTCGAGATTGGCGAACAAAGACTACACAAGAAAAAATACAAAAAGCAAATATGTAAACACAGATGCAATAAAAATGGATGGTTCTTTCCTGCACTAACAAAGTCAAAGCACATCGCTGAAACTGTATTCTACGAACTTGTTAAAAAAATATAAGCAAATAAAAAAAGAAAGAAAAAAAGATATATTGGTTTAACTAGATGATTTTATTATTGCAATTGTAGATAATTAGCGAAAAAACGTCTGAATTTACAGAAAATTACTAAATAGTTTAGTTTGGTTAGACAACCTAATCACAGATAAAAAAATGATATTGAAGCGATGAACAACTCGCATACCAAAAGCATATTAGACCTTTCATCTCGTCTTCGAAATCCATGGGATGCGAAATATGATGCCTGCATTTGTATCATATAATAACAAAAAGCATAAGGAACAAGGGAATGTATGTTTGCAAAACTGTCTTCTGAAAATAGTCCGGACCTGTATCGGTAGAAGTATCTCCAGAAGTCCAAATCTCCATAATAACCTCAATGAAGCTTCTGCAGAACCATATGCTAACATATAATTTAACTCCAAGAGAATCCTTCCCTACGATGGAGATAACGAAAATTCAGTTCACTAGAAAAAATAAATTACAAGCTTAAGGAACAAAAAAAGTATACCTTGTCCAACTTTAGCAAAGAGGTAGATAGCTGATTTAACGAATCAAAAATTTCTCTAGTTAAATGAAATCCCAAACGAGCAGAAAATCTAATGGCACGTAGAATGCGAGCTGAGAAATAAGCATTAAAAAAAATCAGGTGCCTCATTCACGCAACATGTCAGAATTAATAACTAAACTAGTAGCATCAAATACTATGTTTTTGAGTTCACAGCTACAGAATCAATGAAACATGGGCCAAGTGTTTCAAAGGTAGACAGAAATTCACCGGAGTCTTCCATGAAAGAAAGATTAGCTGCTTTTATCGTGCGAACCTAAAGAGAGCAACACAAAAAAATAAATATTAATGCAATGTCAGATAAAACAAATGAACTTCGGGAATTTTTATCAGGATCAGATACATGCACACTTTGGTTTTCTTAATATCACGCATGCCTCCCAAATAGTCATACACAATCTTCGCATATGGATCGAACATCATCCTACGAAGTGAAACAGAGGATACAAGTTGGAACCACATTACATCGATATAATGAAATAAACCAAAAGACAACACATTTCAAAAGGCAAGTTTGAAGAATGCACCCATTTATCGTAAAGTCCCTCTCCATGCTATTCTTCCATCGAACATAATCTTTCTCACTGCATCCCGGAGGTCTCTTGAAAACACAGTTGAATCTTTGGCCGGCCTTCCTTGCCGAAGTGCTAAAACTTGACACCTTATTCATGATAGAGTACATTAAATGAAAGATTGCACTGAAACGGAAAGAAAGGAGGTAATGAATGGAGAGGAAGGAACGCATCCTGCACTTTCAATTTAACACCTCTATTTTTAATGAAAAGCTAACTGCAATTTCTTCCCCAACAATTCTTTCTAATTTACAGGAAGGATTAAACATACAATCTGATTTTGGTCATTAACACCAATGTCTAACAAGAAAAAAGCATTGACACTAACCTCAATTATGGTATCATCAATGTGCACATGGCAAATAGGAAACCTTTTTCCAACAATTATACATCGTTTAAATGCTTTTCGCACCTGCCAATGTTTAAATTTTCACAAGAAATAATTAGAATTAAAGAAATCAATATTAACTAAAATTATGAATGAATTATAACAAGCTAAAACCTCAATAAGTTCAGCTGAAGTTATAATGTCAAAGTCCTTTGGGATTCTTTTCAAGACAAGATCCCTAACACAACCTCCAACCAAGTATACCTCATATCCTGAAGAATGTTTCAAAACAAAGACATTGCTTGACAGTATCATAACTATTAAAGACATTGCTCGAAGCAGAAAAAATAAAAGCACCTTTCTTCTTGAGGGCATTGAGAACAACTCGAGCAGGTTTGGAAATCATGGAATTAGTGATTCCAAGCTGTGCAGAGTCAAACCTCTTCCATTCATGAACCTTGTGATCACCATCCCTAACTTTTTCTGTAAATTTTATTACATTGAATAGACAAAGTTCAACAATTTATCCACATTGACCTTAACAAATGAAGAAAAAAAACGACACCTTTTTGCAGTGAAGTGAGAGGTAAAGAATTTCCTCCTTGCAGTGCTGTTTTTGGAAGGTTAAGTTGTTTAGAAGGGGAAGCAAGTGCAGCAACAACAGAAGTACAGTGTTCAAACTGCAAAAAAAAAATAAACTGAATGATTAAGCATGTATTAGAAATGGCAAGTAAGCGAGGTGAAAAGGTTTGTTGAGGGGAAAGGAATTACCTTTCGTATAGAGAAGAAGAGAGGTCGTTGCAGACAAGGTTGGGTTCTCCATATCAGTTTCATTAGAGCAAACTTGTAAACCAAAAAAGTGTAAATTCAGTGCTAGTCACGTTTTTAGGAATGGTTAGTGCTTTTAGCTTTTTTGGGTCGATGAATTTCTGGCTCTTTATTTCAGGCCCAAATAATTTCTATAATTCATATTTCCTATTTTTCAAAAAAAACTCAATTTGTTTTTTTTTTTGAAATAAAAAAAATTAAAATAACCATGAAGACTTGTATATTACGTATATTTTAATTGTGTCATGCTATTTTATATCAAACATTGTTATTTGAACATAAACATCCTAAGCATTGAACTCATGTTATTTAAATTATATTATAAATGTATATCCACGATTCGTGTTATTATGTTTGAAATACACGATAAAGAATTTGGTAGGACAAAGGAAAAATGCTTAAATTTTGGTCCAAATGTAAATTAAACTGTCCATCAATGATTCATTCAAGAGTATAAACATATAGAATCCTTCACAAAACAACAAAAATATCATCTTTTTAATTATAGTATATAAGCCTATAGTTTATTTTTAATTTTTTCATTAAAATTTTATATTTTAAACACTAATATGATTAAATAACTTAATTAACTTCAAAATTTACTATAAATAAATTTTGTTTATTAATTTTTTATCCGTATAAACATTCCTTTTAAATATGTTTTGTCTAATTCGAATTCGTCTTAATTTCATGAAATTATCACTTAGTTACTTGTTTTTAACTATAATATATAAATTTATTATTTAGTTTTTAAAGTTATTTCTTTTTTCAAAACTAAACTTTATGTATTGTTTTAAATCACCAAGTAATACACTTCACTTCATTATCCATAAAAAATCAGAAAATTATGTCAACTATAATGTTTTAAGTTTCAATGTGTAAAAATATTCATTTATGTTTTTTTCTTTGTTAAAAATACTCTTTTGGGGTTTTTTTTATGAAAATGGCCATACCCACACGCTCATCGAATCAGATAGACTGAACCCACGAGAACGTGGCATTATACTCTTTTATGGTTTAGTATATTTATTAATGTCCTTTTATGTTTTAAAATGTGAAAAAATGTCTCAAAACCATTCAAATTTAGAAATCGTGCATAATTTTTCGCATAAAATGATTGTCTGTTTTCTTACTAATACAATTCTAATCATATCAAATCACTTATTAATTTTTCTCTCTTTAGTTTTAAGAGTTGCTCATATCTTTTCCTCATCTCTCACGATATTTTTAGGTTTTATAATTTTGTTCTTTTGCTTTTTATATATTATTTTATATATAGAATTTTCTTTCATCGATCGCTCTTTTCAGTATTTTTGGTGAAAAAAAATTGTTTCTTTATTTTTTTAAAATATGATTTTTTAAGTAAATCCCTGGATTTGTATAAGTTTTTTTTTTTCTAAACAACGACTATAAAAAAATATGTTGGCATTAAAAAGAGGAAAGAAACAGGATTGATAAAGAAATTAACTTTTGTGTTAAAAAAAACATAAATTGGTCATGTGACCCATATAAGAACAAATATAAACGTTTGTCGTTATTGTTCAATCAATTGATGATAAGTGGTCATTAAAATAAATTAAAATCTTATACTGAAAGTAATGAACAATTATGATTATTATTGAACATTAAAATATATATGAAGGTCAAATTAAGTAATGAACATTTATGAACAACTATGCACATGTTTCAAAATTATACATACTATGTATTATCAATTTTAAGATGTTTGCATTTTTTTTTAGTTAATTTAATATATGATCATATTT
This sequence comes from Breynia disticha f. nivosa, assembly GCA_948193385.1. Lineage (NCBI taxonomy): Eukaryota > Viridiplantae > Streptophyta > Magnoliopsida > Malpighiales > Phyllanthaceae > Breynia > Breynia disticha. Next base: position 21,094 of record CANYCX010790243.1, read on the forward strand.
CAACAAATTTGAATATTAATATTTTCATATATGATTAAAAAGTCTATACTCAATTATTAAATGATAAAATTATTAATAAAAATGAACATCATTTAACATGTTACTATAAATACTCAATTATTAAATGATGTAATTTACCAATGTGGATAATAAACACATATTTAGTAAATTTTTATAAAATTTTGACAGTACTGAAGTGCTCAATTCTGATCGATATTTTCACATTTCATATGATGAATAAATATGTATAAATTTTCTTCATTCTTAAATTATATGTGTCCAATAAAGTTTTGTGTTCAGTATTTTTTATGTTTGTATATTGTCATGTTTTAATTCTTTTTATATATATAAATTTGTAGTTTTTTTTGAATTTCAATTAACTGAGTGAGTTTTGTTAATATTGTGCCTCAAATTTAGGAGTTCTTTTTTGATAATTTAAATTTAATTGATAGTTGACTACTTGATAGTTACTAAATAGTTGACATTTTTAAATTTTCAATCTATAAAAAATAAATTGAAATATAATATTTTTACATATCATGAAATATACCGGGACATTATTGCATATTTTATTCCTAAAATGGGCATTTGCCTAATTTTCCTATTAAAAAACCCTTTATTACATAGCATCGACATATTGGAACATTCCATCTCAATGTTGTAAGCCTTAGTCCATACTACTGAACACTCTCGTGCACCTTACTCCACTCTCTTCTTCTCCAGCTTCATCTCCATGCAACCTTGTAACCATGCAACTCACGGTTTTATTTTTACGTTATCTACCACAGTTCCTTCCTTGTGATTTCAACTCATGAATCTCATTTTCGTCATAAAAAAGTTTCCAAAAAACAGTACACACGCAGTAAACAAACAACTCTATAAATGAATAAGATTAAATATAACTTAGGATGAAGGACGTCTAAATAATATATAGTTTGGAATTACAATGGGGGTTATGTTATTTACGATCCAAAACCAGTAAACATCAGTTTGGTTGTTTCCAAACTATTCTCCAATTAGAATGGCAAATGAAAAATAAATAACAATTCCCATTAGAATTAAAAAAATATATATGAAGCAGAAAATAAAAACAAAGAGAAGGTATTGATCATAACTTAAGCACTCCTACCATAGTGCAGCAGCATAACATGAGGAGAAGTTGACGAGTGTGGAAGCAAAGTGACGACTCCTTCTTCTCTCCCACTCCATATCTTATCTCTTACATGCTGCAACGTCAACGATGGCCGAAGCTGTTCCCCTCTACATCTTATCTCTATCTGCATTCCCCATTTTTCATGTTACGAAACTAAACAGATAACTTGGCTTTCAGCTATAGTTAGTTCAAAGCTAGATATGTTCATGCATTTGTTGAGTCTAATCTGTGCATGCAGTTTTAGCAGAATTAATTTATGAAACAATAAATGTAGATTGAAGTGATGTTCTGTCACTACCTTATGTCTTTCTTTCCATTGAAATCTCTCCATCACAAAATTTTAGTTTTCCTTTCACTCCAAGACATTCCTAAAACCCCAAGAAAAAAACTGGGCTGTGAGTGGGTCAGCCATTGAATTCCACACTTGGGGCTGCCCGTCTTCTCTCCACGATCTCTAAAACTGCCCGACTTTAATCATTATAGGACCCACTTAGACTTTGTTCCTAAGCCAAAATCATGAGCTTTATGACTTCCATTTTTAATGCAGTCGCTTTATTTATTATTCCAATTCTATATATATTAGTTGGATTGACATTTCAATTCTTCTATAAGTCTCGAACTTGTGAAGCGTCTGGGTTCGATTTCTGGAGAAGACGCCCCTTGTGAGTAAAGAGTTTTTTCTCTC
>CANYCX010790331.1:0-15022 GCA_948193385.1 Breynia disticha f. nivosa
TGTACATTCATGTTTCCCATGTCCAAAACCCATCTGAAAATAGTTTGTCGAAACTTGACGAGTGCCGCTTCTGATAGATGCGTCTTCTGGAATTCAGACAAATTAGACATGTGACACAACGGCACTCTGGACTTGAAATGTCTCTTAGGATTGATCAATAAATCATCAACCTAAAATTAGAATGAAAACGGGACAATTCAGTACAATGTTCTTATATGTTCATAGTTGTTCATAAGGACAAAATATAAGAATGGTCAAATAGCATATGTTCATGTATTATACTTTTCTGTGTATAAAACGCTTTTGTGTTCATTATTGTTCGCAAAAAACAAAAATATAAGAAAGACCAAATAACATACGTTCACATATGTTCATACTTGTTCTTGCATTATATGATTTTATAATTTCAGCTTTAACCATTTAAAAAATATGAACAAACTTGTTGAACAAACTATTAGATAATTCAAATAACTCAAAATCCCGCCTAAAAACACTATATTATAGCACATTTGCTTACCCCATAAGAAGGCTCAACATCTCTTGGTTTTTTAAAAACCAAAACAGTTTGTTTTTTCCTTTCGGATGGGACATCTTTTCTTTTCTTACTAGACTCCTTTGGTTTTTTTGACGACATGCTGAAAAACAACAGACAAAACACAAGTTACAATAACGAAACAATACACCAGACACACTCTTTCTCTCAAATATACATTGCACTGAACAAAACCATCCAAAGAATTCAGCGGCATACAGACCCTTCAAAAATAGCATAAAAATCGAGCATGCAAAACGTAACCGACTAAAACAACAAAAAAGAAAGGATTTTTATATCTTCTTCTGTGAAACATGAATATCTTTAAAAAAAGAATGAATTTTTATATCATCTTTGTCTACGAAACACTACAACAACAGAAAAAACACAGATGATAGCACAAAAAGGCCAAAACTTTAATAAAAACAAAAACTTTGACACATTTACCTTCAAGAATCAAGAGAAAACGACGTTATAAAATTCTTCTGGAAACCTCACACTAGAGAAGGTTCACTTTTGTTTCTGATGAGAGAGAATGAGAAAGCCAAAAAATACGTAACCCTACTTTAAGTTGTGTTTTGGAAGCAAATCAACAGCCGTATAAACAGCTCTGAAAAAGGCATGACTTTAAATGTTATTCCTTTAATAGACGGTTGACAAATATTTGACATTTATATAATTAAAATCCTTAAATTGGGCATTTTCAGAATTGCATAAGTCAAAACTCATAAACACATAAATGAACATATATAGATGATCATTTTCATAATTGAGATTTGATTAGTATGTATATTTCATAATTTTCTGAAGTTTTTGGGGCCTATTTGAGAATTCACAAGTCTCCCAGGGTCAAACCCCAATTGGTTACAAGTTTACCCAACTTTAGTTGAATCAATAGGCATATCCATTAATCATAATTCATAATCAACATTTATTATCTTACGATCAGCCAAAAATAATTTATTAATCACCGAGTGTTCGACCTTTAAAAATCGAAGAATCCAAAAAACCCAATCCTCGTCAAGTCTTAGTTAGGTCTCCTCAGAAATCTGTGGGGGCTTGAAGTCAAGTAAAAAATCCTTGTCATAATGATGAAGTGGTGATTTACGGCGGTGATGAAAAGAAGGTGCGCGTTGTTATTGTTGGTAAGAGTGATAGTTTTGATAGGAGAAGTTAGTGGGAACGATGGGGTGTTTAGTGTGAAGTACAGATACGGAGTGCGTGATGAGCAAACGCTGATTGATTTAAAGGATCATGATGATCGTCGCCAGCTAAGGATTTTGGCTGGTGTTGACCTTCCTATTGGTGGAAGTGGTCGTCCTGATGCCGCTGGGTTTGTCTTTTCTATTTCAATCACCTTCAATTCTTGTTGTTTTAACCTAATTTTGACATGTCATTTTGTATTTTATCAGCTTCGGTTTACGGTTTATGCTAGTTTTGCCGCATTTTTTACAAAATAGTTGCTCAAGCGAATTATAAGCTAATTTTGACTTAAGAATGTGTGTTATAAGAGGTTGAGTTACGGTATAGGATTGTTTGGTTTGGTTTTGTATTTGAGAAGAAATGTTTTGAAGCAATTAATTGTTGAGGATTGCTACATGGATGTTTAGTTTAGTTATTTAGTTGTGTTGTAATTGTGTCATGTTATTTTCTGTCAATTATCATTATTTATAACATGAACATTGCAAAAATTGAATTCGTGTCATTCTTGTTTGTCATATCATGTCCTCACAAATTGTGCTATCTTGTCAAAAATTGCCAACTTTTTATGCTAATTTGGTCTCATGATTGTGTCTTATATCAGTTCGAATTAGGGATTGTGGTTGATTAAGCTAGGAATTGAGCTCAAAATCCTAATGATGTGATGGTGGCTAGTGGTTATAAAACTTGTTTTGGCTTATGAATTGGTAGTTTGATAGTTTTTACTTATTTTAGTGACATTTGCAGTTTCACTTCAACATGATAAGATTAGTTTGTGCGTATTTGTTTAATTGCTTACATATTGAGGCTGACTTGGTTTAGATATCCTTATTATTGTAGTTTAAAATTCATTCTTCATTTGGATGGACTTGAAATGGATGCAATTTTTTATAAGTGTTACCTGATCTTGGGACATAATTAAAACTTCTGTGCCTGTGAATTAAAATTAATGTTCGATATTTCTGTTTCGTGAAAACAACTGTTGTGACAATGTGATGTAACTGTGTGTCATGGAAAGAAAATTCTTGAAATAATTTTGTTACATAATTCATTCATTTCAAGTTATTATGATATATTGTAGGCTTTACTACACTAAAGTTGGGATTGGAACACCTTCAAAAAATTATTATGTGCAAGTGGACACAGGAAGTGATATCATGTGGGTTAATTGCATTCAATGTAGAGAATGCCCAAGAACAAGCTCACTTGGGGTATGGTACCACTCTATCTCTTTTTCGCTTACCCTTTTGTTTTTTCTTTTTGTTTTTTTGGTTACCTTTTCCGTCCTTGCTTTCTGCACTTAATAGATAAGAAAAGAAGTCATTGCTGAGATTATATAATCTTTTATTTTGTTTCTCAGCAAATTATTTTGTTTTGACAGATAGATCTTACTCTGTATAACATAGATGACTCGGATTCAGGTGTAATGGTTCCTTGTAATCAAGAGTTTTGCTTAGAGGTGAATGGTGGTTTGTTACCTGGTTGCACAACCAATGTGTCTTGCTCCTATCTTGAGATATATGGAGATGGAAGCTCCACAGCAGGATATTTTGTAAAGGATGTTGTACATTACGATAGAGTGTCAGGAGATCTGGAAACCAAATCAGCAAATGAAAGTGTAATATTTGGGTGAGTGTTATTTGACACTATGATCTAGGACACTTGTTTAAGGTGCGGTATATACATGCAAAATTTTAACAGAAAAATAAATCACGTGCACTGGAATGAAATGAAGCACATCTTGTACAAGAGTCATGTGGTCTAAAAATGCAAAAATTTATAACTTTATCTGCTAAATATTTGAGTTATGATTAATGTTTCTCCCTAAATAATTACAACTCTTCATTCTTATATTCAATGCTCAGTGATCTCTTTATCTTAATTTATAAATGGATGACATTTGATAGTTTGAATCTTCAGTATGAAAATTGTTAGCTGTTGATTTTGTTTGTGCTCAGGCTTCAATTTTGTTGAAAAGCTTAAATTAGGGAATTTGATAGAATAAAGATATTTAGTATCGTGGTTGTTGCTTTTCTTGGAACTGAATTGTGTAGCAATTGTTATGAATTATGATCTCCTATGAATGAAATTGTTGGGCTTGAATCAGTTACAGTTGTGTTCTTGTTCTGTTCAGAGTTTTGGATTCTAGAGATGCTACCATAAGGGATAAAATATCCAGTGTGGCAATTCTTTGTATTTTTTTATTAAGGCACGGTGTTGATGTGTAATGAATGTGTAAACTCGCTGGTCTGCGTAACTTCTATATTATCCTATAGCTTTGTGAAGAAAAAAGTATAGCTTCCTCCGAATTGAGCAGCTTAGTCAACATAGTACCATTAATATCTACACCTTAACAGCATAAGTTCATTCATTCTCCAGCTTATACTAATTCTGCTACAAGTTTAAGAAGAAACTAAAAATACATCTAATGCATGGTACTTTTCGTCATTTTGCTAAAGTTCCTACCTGTAAACTGTAAATACAATGCCTTTTATTTAACCTATGTGAAAATATGTAAAAAATTTCCTCATGCCTCAGTATCTTGCCTGTTGGTCATATTGAAGCACTTGGTAAAGGTTTCAAGGATTTTGTGGTTTTCTTTTGTTTTTAACTTAGTTTTTGATATTTGTATAGCAGCATTACATTTGTCGATTTATTATTTTTTTTATCTATTATCCATTGATAAGTTTGATGAATGTGATGAATGTTTTAGGTGTGGTTATAGACAGTCAGGGCTAGGCTCTTCCACTGAACAAGCGCTTGATGGGATCCTCGGTTTTGGAAAATCAAATTCGTCCATGATTTCACAATTGGCTGCTACCGGAAGAGTGAAAAAGATATTTGCTCATTGCTTAGATAGTACAAATGGTGGTGGTATTTTTGCTATTGGAAATGTCGTACAACCAAAAGTCAACATGACCCCTTTGATACAGAATCAGTATGTGACTTTTTGAAGGTTATTGTCCTTCAATATTTTTATTATTTTGATTATACTTGGATGGATTTATGATGAAATGTGATATATGTTGATAAATACATGCAATCACTTGTAAAACTAGTTCCAACACCCTTTTTGCTTCAAGTTTTTGAGCTTTGAGTTACTGCAGAAAGAGGTTAGCGCTTGGAACATAATTTTGATCAACCAATTCATTTGCTTGTGTAAGTAACTTTGAGTAATATTACAATTCACAACTGTTGAAGGTTATTCTTAGACAAATTTCTGTTTTTCTTTGATGGGTGTTTGGCTAATACCTTTTATTTTTCTTCTCTTTTTTGTGTGTGTAGCTAGGGGTTGGAAGGGGATTATGTTTTCCAGACTGTTCATTTTTTTTAATGCATTATATACTTTATTAATTTTGTATGGCAGTATGCAGAGATTAAAAGTTATTAATGGAATCACACAAGAAATAAAACGGAATGCAGTCAAATGAATAAGATATGATAGTCAAGGGACTAAGTTTGTATTGGAATTTTTAAAAATTAAATTAGCCAGTGTGTTTCCTGTACGATTCCTAATAATTTTTTGGTTTCTGAAGCTGTATAAAAAAAGTACACCTCACTCTCAATTCATTTTTTTGTTTCTATATTTACATCAGCATCCTGTTTACAAGTATATATGATAATCGAAAATTCTGTGCGTGAATTATTAAATTTCTATCATAAATGATTGGATTATTGCATAAGTAGTAATTGTGTTACTCCTGCACTGGAATTTGACATTTTGAATTCAAATTAATAACCATATTCTTCATGCTAATAATTTTAGGCAACATTACAATGTCAATATGACGGCAGTTCAAGTTGGTCGTGATTTTCTGCATCTTCCGACAGATTTATTTGAAGCAGGAGACAACAGAAAGGGGGCAATTATCGATAGTGGTACAACCTTGGCTTACCTCCCAGAACAGATTTATGTCCCACTAGTGAGTAAGGTAATGTCGCCAAAGAATTTGTGCATCAAAGATATTTAACTTGTCTCAGTAAAAATATAAATCTTGTGTATTTTTCACTTGATATCAGATACTCTCACAGCAACCTGATCTCAAAGTTTATACTGTTCGTGATGAATACACATGTTTTCAGTACTCTGGAAGGTATAATCTTTATTATACCTGCATAACTTTGCTTACAAGTATGGTCCAGCTTATCAAAATGCTCTGTTTGGAATGTAATTTCAACTTAGAACTGCCAAACTACAATGTTGAAAATAGTTCTTCCTAGATGATTATTTTCGGATCTGTGTGGTTATAATTTTTTTTTTTGTTTTTAAGCATTGCGAGGTGTAGTGTTGTGATACCATGTTTAATTTCTGCACTCCTTTGCTATCTTCTTGTGTTTTTGACTTCCACCTCCACTTCCTTCAGTATTTCAATTTGCATTTGTGCTTTTATTTTGTTGTAAAATCACGCTAGATTAATTTTACCAACTTGATCATTGATTTTAGTTGTGAATCGTTGGAAGCAGATGCAGCTCATTAATCCTCTAGGAAATGAGTAGATGTAGGGATGAACGCTCATTACTAGCCAACTCTTTGTCTTTATTATTTTGTTGGTGTCTCATGAACTTTTCATTATTGAAGGACATTATTTTGGTACTTCAGATATTACTCTTTTTCATACTTAATATGTTTGGATGTATGGTTACATAATTGATATTTTGTTTCAAGAATGTTTTGAGGTATAAATTGCTGTTGCTGACATGTTTCTTGTTTTCAATTGCAGTGTGGATTATGGCTTTCCAAATGTCACATTTTATTTCGAAAATTCAGTTTTCTTGAAAGTTTATCCACGTGAATATCTATTTCTTTTTGTAAGTAAGTTGAACACTTTACTTCGTAATGATGAAATGGGACATTAGATTAAAAGGGATAAATGGAAATATACGAAGATGAAAGCATAAAGAGCAGGAAAACGAAAACGAAAACAAACAGTAGGAATAGCAACTTCTGTAAAAATGTGCTACCTGTTTTATATGTGATACTAAATTTCTAAGTTGGGACTTTTGACTCTTATTCTTGAATATTCTAAACAGGTTTGGGACGGGTACGGGTAGTAAAATCACTGCCCGTCGGTCGGGTTCGGGTTTACCCCTCGGGTACCCTAAACCCAAACCCGATTTTATAAACGGGTAGTGGTAGTAGATACCCGCGGTTGCCAGTCTTAATAAACCTATAAATATATAAAACATTAGAACTGCAAGTACTATTCATTTCCAAATGTGCCCCCTTTCTTCCTTTCAAACCTATTTCTTTTCCATTTACATTCACATTTCATAACCCAAAGGCCATGTTGTTTCATTTATTCTGAATTTGAGAGTTTGCTTGTTGCTTGCTATTTCCTTTTTACCCGGTGGCTATGTCTTTACTGATAAAATTTTTGTAGGAGGGCCTGTGGTGCATTGGTTGGCAAAATAGTGGAATGCAGTCCAGGGATAGAAGAAACATGACATTGTTAGGAGGTAAAATTACAATACAAGCAACAAACTATATAGTGAGATATTGGTGTATCTTTATGTTTTCGTTTTTAAAATTCTAAAAATTCTTTGCAAATTTGTGGACACAATCTTTTTGAGTGATGCAAACATTCTCGAGTTTATGTTCTTGAAATGATGTTAATATTTGCTGCTGATCCGTTCATTTTGTCATCTGTAGTTATGCTAAATTACTTCAATTAAGGTTTGATGCCAAATGTATTTGTATACCTATTATTTTCTTCTGCTTTGCTATTATTTTTGGTAATAAGTTTTGGATCGAATGGGTGCTTTCATTGTACATCTTTCTCCTTGTCTCTGTTTCTCTTCTTTTGCATCATCTTTTCTGGGTTGGTGTCTTGTTTGCAACTTTCTTCAGTTTAATGCATATCGTGATGATTTGCGTTAGTTGTTCCTGAGACTTTTGTTTTCAATTTTGTGCAGACTTGGTGCTTTCCAATAAGCTTGTGCTGTATAATCTTGAAAACCAGACTATTGGTTGGACTGAATATAACTGTAAGCCTCGAGATTTCCTTTGATTCTTTTTATTTAAGTAGTTTTTTTTTTCTCCTTGCTCACGTCTTGAGCTCTCTGAGATTCATCTCTTAGGAAGTGTTCTAATGTTTATAGTTTTAGGGAGATAATAGAGTCTGAAGTCACATTTAAATGTGCAGGGGAAGTCTTAAACATGAGCATCATTTGTTGTCTGAATATTAATGTCGATACCTGCTTTTTTCAAGAATCAAACTGCAAATCTTTATTTCGTATGTTTGTTTTGCACTTCAAGTGTAATTTTCCAGTACAAAAGAATGGGAAATGGGAGTTAATTTAAACTTGGTCATTGAACTTTTGAACATGCAACACTAAAATCACTAATGTCAATTGTAACAATAAAGTTATTCAACCTCTTAAATTGTGACAGAAAACTCGCGGTCGGTGAATAGGAGTGATGCGTGCTAGGTATGTACACACCATGTTAGATTGTCGATACAATCAGTGTCTGATATCGTAATCTAACAGTGAAAGTTGTGCGAAAACATGTTATTTCTGTTGCATTCAAGTAGTAGACTATCGTTACAAAATTGATTTTAATGACTTTACTGCTGTATTTTAGAAAGTACAGTGGCTGTAGTTGCAATTAACTAAATGGCTTTACAAGTTGATATCATTGTTGGCAAACCTATTGTTATTTGAAGTCACAACCTCATTGAAATGTACTAATTTCTATTTGAAATGAAGCCATATACAGGGAAAACACAAAAAAAACCGGTCATGGTTACCTTCAAAATGTAGCCCAAAACCATCCCTAGTCGATTTAGTTTTGTTTGGTTCCTTGTTCCCCTGATTCAGAATAGGTTGCTCAACTCCTGTAAATAATTGTAAACCTGGACAGGATATTGGAGTTTCCCCTTCTAACATTAGTTCTTGTAGAAAAATTGCATGAACTGAAACTTATTTCTCATATGATTGTTGTTTTGCTCATGTTGTGGTGTTTGATTTCAGGTTCTTCAACCATCAAAGTAAAAGATGAACAAACTGGAACAGTGCATTTAGTAGGTTATCATTATGTATCTTTTGGTTGCGGTTTGATTGGATACAAGTCTATTATATTGTTATTTGCAAGTATGGTCCTGCACTACTTGGTTTACTGATATAGTGCCAATATAGAAAACAAGACTAAAAACTATTTATCAAGAGAACAAATGGTTAGGCGGATGGATGAGAGTTACATATTTGAACTTACGGTCTCTTTTGCTGGGTTTACGTAGACAGATCTCTTTTACTAGGTTTACGTAGACTTAGATCCTGCGAGGGAGGCCTATGTTAGTCTCTACTCTGTTTGAATAATTTTACTGGCTTCATTACCCAAATGCAGTGGCCAGGCCAATTAGTTTTAAATGTGTGTAAATGTTTTTGAAATTATTATTTTAATATCTTCTTTATATATTTTTATTATTCATTTTTTAATTTTTTTTTTTTAAAAATAAATTTTCATGTTTTATCAAAAAATTATTCATTATTATTCTTATTAATTTTTTAATTTATTTAATTAAATTAAATCTATTAGTATATTTTTTTTTGTAAAAATTTCTTACAACTACTTTGAAGTGTGAAAAAATCTTGAGGGCCTAATTTTTTTTCTTTAATTACAAAATAAATAAGAAATTATACATTAAAACTTTTAAGTGGAGGAAGGCCGAAGCCACCCTCACACATGTCTTAGTTTTAGTTACGAAATTGTGACTGGTCCAAACCAAGTGTAAAAGTATAACCAGAATTGCATGCACAGTGTAATGGTAGGTATGCGCAACTGCCAGTTTTTCCTACAGCAGAATACCAAACTTTAAAAGATTTGCAATGAGTTATCTCTGAAACACGTTTTTATTGTTTCCCCTAACAACTAGGTCTATGGCATCAACTTTGGAAAGGAAAAAAAATATGGCTTAATCGAATCATCGACGCAATGCCATTACTCAAGCTGTGCACCATAACTTTTTCTTTGAGCTTCTGTCCTTTCATTTGATTTTCATGATTATGAATATTCTTTGGAATGCATATTCAAAAGGTTAGAAGATTTGAGAGACCATCTGTCATAAGCTAAGTTCGCACCAAAGAGTTTTTACTATAAGTCCCCTTAAAGAGGAGATTCGATGAGACTATAAACTGCCACTATTAGATGTAAAGAACCATCTATCCACATATTGAGCACAGGTCATATATTGTTGCACCACAGCTAGCTAGTTGCATGGTGACAATGGATCTTCTAGCTATGCAAGAATCAATATGAAAGGGCTTGCAGCTGTTTGTTAGTGCCAAGAGATTATTTTTTTTTGGTAATCAACAAAAAAAGTGCCAAAATCAAAAAATCTTTAGATAGAAGTGTTGGAAATGTATCACATCTAATAATTAGAAGAATATAAAGTGATTTGTAATGATATGGACTGTGACCTTATACAAGCCAATTAGTTTTGTATTAGAGGGTTCACAACCTGTATTGTTCATAAGCCCACTTATGTGTGTACGGGGGTCCATGGACTTTACATAGTATCAGAGCCATCTAGCCTAACCGACAATAGATCCTGGGCCCAGTAATAAAAACCCATAATATTTGAACAAGTGATAATCGGTTTAATAATGATAAACAAAGGGTCTGACCGGGTTACACTTGCAGGAAAGTATTGGGAATATATCTCACATTGATTAAATAGAAGATGATTAAGTGGTTTATAATGGCATGAGTTGTGACATTATACAAGCCAACTGGTTTTGTATTAGAGAGTTCACAACCTGTATCGTTTTGGATTTTATTGGTTTAAGTCTTGAGTTTGAGTCAAACCCCTCAACTCAGTTAATTAACGAGTTGTAACTTGAATTTGAGTCTTGTGAGTGAGAGAAGAGACGAAGAAGAAGAAGAAGTAGAAAAGAATTTCCGATTCCTCTCCAACAAATTCAATTGCGAACAACGTGGTTTTATTGGTTTTCCGGAGTCCGATCATCTTTTAGAAACCATGGTTACTCCCCCAGCGTAACGATGAGGTTTCCTCCACCACCGTCAAATGTCTCCACAGCAACTCTCTGACGCACGCTCAGCTTTTGTGGATCATGCACCCGCATTCGTGTCATCAAAGCGTAAACTGGAGGAGTGCGAGGAGGTTGATGATTACACGTCAGAGTTGATCACTGTGAGGATGTGAAAAGGCGAGTCTACCCTGGCGACAATAAACACATCCTCCTCCTCCACCCAGCAACCCCGCGCTGCACCGTCCAAGTCATCCCTCAGCCAAACCAGTGCCACACAGCTTCCTCATCCCTGGGGCCCACACGTGGCCTTTAGTTCTTCGTATGGATCATTTCGGATAGGAACCACATTGTGGTTTATGTGAATTCAAACGACAGAGTTAAGTCTGTTCATGAGCGGATTCACTTGAGTCCTGGAATTCCTGTAATGGAGCATAGGTTAATTTATAGAGGAAAGCAATTTCAGTATGAAATGTTGCTTTCCGAATGTAAAATCCAAAACGATATCGTTTTGCAATTGGTTGGGAGAATGAGGAGCATTAGGCATCCCCAAACTTGCCAACTTATTGACGACATGGTATCAGAGCCATCTAGCCTAATCAGTAATGAATCTTGAGCCCAGTAATAAAGAAACCCCTAATTTGTGGACAAGTCATAACTGGTTTGATAATGATAGACAAAAGGCCTGACCGGGTTACACTTGTGGGGGAGTGTTGGGAATGTATCCCATATCTAATAATTAGGAGAATGTAAAGTGGTTTATAATAATATAGACTGTGACCTTATACAAGTCAATTGATTTTGTATTAGATGGTTCACAATATTTATTGTTCATAAGCTCACTCATGTGTGTATGGGCCTATGGACTTTGACAAGAAGGACAAGCAAAGATTCTTATTTATTGTTGAGAGTTGAAACGAACGATCTTTAATAAAGCTTGAAAATAGCCTTTTTAGTTTCGAGTAATGAAAGCTACAACTTTGATGTATCCACATATGGTTTGTTGATAGTCAATATATAGGATTACGATGACCTAACAACTTTGATGTATTTATTAGAAAATTTTCTGTTTAATTTAAAATTTCTCTAGATATGCACTTCTTATATAAATTTCATCTTTTGTTCATTTAAATTTATTTCTATCTAATTAATTAAGTTTCTCTCTCCTAATCACTTTTACACACACTAACCAAAATTTCTCCCTCTCTCCCACTCATTATATTTTATTTTCTCTTTCTATTTTTCAAATCAACTCTCTCTCTCTCTAATATTTTATTTGTCTTTTTTCTTCTCTCTTCTCCGTTCTCTTTTCTCCTTTTTCTCCTTCATCTTGCTCCCCTCTCCTCTTCATTCTTCACTTTACTGCAACCCTCTAATAACAGGGTAGACCTTCTGTGTTGGTAAGGGCATGTGCCCACATCGACCCCCTTGGGTCCGCCCCTAGGCGTAGGTTTGAATCTCACCCCCTCTAGTTGATGGAAGTAAAATCTTTTGTGCTCTCTTGGTGGGCATACCTCCGTAAGGAGATCCTACACCGCTTTTTGTTAGGTTTACCTAATGTCTAAATATGTCATGTGTTACGAAAAATTAAATATGGCAAAAACATTTAAGAAAACGTGTTAAGATCCCATACATGCATATTTTGCAAAATGGTAGCTAGTTTAAGCTTTTTACCTTAAAAGCCAAAATCTTTTTGCTCTAAAATGAATTCTACACATAACTACTGCATAAACTTACATTATACAACCTTGAACCACCCAAAAGTTGTCACCCAGAGAACACACTTGGGCACCCTCCTCTATGTTCCCACACACACAATCAGCAAAGGCAAAAGGAGTTTGCTAGCACTTGCAAAATGGGCTCTTGAATGAGTTACGAATGATCAAATAATTTTCTCACTTTTTTGACACTCTATGGACGTGTTCTTAGCTATTAGGGTTAGAAAATTTTTAGTCCCTTTCTCCTTATAAAAAGGTTAAGAGTAAGAATAAAGAGGAGAGATAAAAACCCTAGATTTTAACTTTATCTTCTTAACCTAATCCTATCTTGAATCAAATTCAGACCAAGTAAGGGTTTTAAACCAAGACACACAACCAAGAAGGTGCAGCAAATTGAGTCTCTTCATCTCATAAAATTATCCTCTTTTAATTTGTCTTAAAGACACAATATTAAGAGGCATAAACATACTCGAATTCTTTCTTACTTTTCTATGTATTTAGCATTTATAAAATGCTATATTAATACCAATGGGTTGCTGATTTTTAATGGCCAATTTGGGCTCCATATAGCTCAAATTATAACCTAAATTTGACTCAAATAAAATTTCATAGAATGATCCAATTATCCGACCAAATTAGAAATATCGATTTTACCCTTTTTTGACCTGATTTTTCGAGTGCAATCCTGTAGGTCCATTTAATGTTGGCAATAGAAATTATCAATTCCTAAAGGTCATAAACACTATCTAACAAGATATTATGACATCCCTAATTAAATGAAGATGTGGTGACATCCTTTTGACCTAATCCAATCTTACATAGTTCTCTACCCTAAATGTCAAAACAGCATAAGACATTGATCGAGTAATCCTTATGTATTCTAATTTCTTTCATGATATTCTAGTGACACCGAGCTCTTTCAGATAAATAATAAAACTCATTATTTCATCTGGGTGTGACCACACACTTCTCAGTTCACAGATCAAGTAGCTTGTGACATTTCTCTTTCCTAGAGTAAGTAATCCCTTCACTTCTCTCATGCTTTATAATATGACACTACAAAAATCTGCTCATTCAGAGTCCAACTTTTTGGACTCTAAATGCATGATTTTAGATGCTATATACATTTAGCGTCTAAAAATTGGACACTAAATTTAGACGCTAAAACGCTTGACTCTAATTTTTTAGAGTTCACGTGGACTCTAAATTTTGATCCAAAATAAAAAAATAATATTATAAATTAGTTATTGAATAAAAATATTAAATAAATATTAAATCAAATATTAAAATAAAATATATAACATAAAATCTGAAATCGTATAATGTACACACAAATAATAAAAGTATGTGTATACGACCATCTGAGAACGTGGTGGTGCCCAATGAGATGCAGAGCCATCGACATCAACTTGCGAACGCCACGTAATAATCCGTATGGAGCCCTACATAATAAAAAATACAAGTTGATCTTCAATAAGCATACATAATAAAAAATTACAAGTTGCATGTAAATAATTCATAATTCACTAAAAATCATCTAATTTACTTAAAATTATCAAATTTACTAAAAATTATCTAAATCACTAAAAATTATCTTATCCACTAAAAATTATCTAAATTACTAAAAATTATCTTATCCACTAAAAATTATCTAAATCACTAAAAATTATCTAATTCACTAAAAATTATTTAATACGCAAAACAACAATTAAATAATTAAACACCAACAATAATAATAATGACAGTAATGTAAACTAAGAAAAACTTACTTTAGCTATATGTTGTCCAAATCTAGAGAAATTTATTTAGTTTGAAGAGAATAGGAAGTGAAAAAAAGAGAAAAGAGAAAAGGAAGGTGAAATATAGGTTGAGAATTAGCGTCTATGTGGATGCCAAAAGGGGTTGCGTCCACATGGATGTAACCCCATGTCCACATGGACACAATTGGGTGGCAATTTTTTTTGAACTTAGGCGTCCATGTGGATGTCATTTGGTGTCCACGTGGACACAAATTTTGTGTCCATGTGGACGCTGACTCTTTTTATATTTTTAAATTTTGTTTTATTTTTTAAATGACATTTTAAATGATAGTTAACTTAAACATTTGCATGTGCAATGACAAAAATGTGCATTAATACAGATTCTTCAAGAATTTCTCGACTAACTTACATAGCTTGTCTTTTATAGTTTGAAAATAAGTTTCTTTGATGTCATATTTTGAAAACCATAAAAAGAATGAATAATGAATTGAATTATTATTTATAGACATTTTAAACATAAGGAACTGAATTTAGAGTACAAAAAATTCAGACTATAAATGTACTTATTTAGAGTCCATGTGGACTCTAAATGCATACATTTAGAGTCCCTGTGGACTCTAAATGCGTACATCTAAAGTTCAAATGTGAGACTTAAAAATTAATTCCATTTATTTTCAAATCTAAAAAATATAAAACACTTTCTTTTCAACACTTGATAAAACATGGATAATTAAAGAAGAGTTAATAAATAATCATGTATAAAAATTTATACAAATGATAACACAAAGTTTAAAGCAATTGAAAGCCCTCTTACATACATTATC
>CANYCX010790333.1:0-12488 GCA_948193385.1 Breynia disticha f. nivosa
TAAAATTGAGAATTTGTTTGTTTTAGGTATATAAATTATCATATATTTATAAATTCTAAGATTATGATTATAATTAATACTATGTAAATGTTCATAATTTGAAATAAAAATAGTATATGATTAATTAATTATGTGAGAATAAGTGAATATTTCTATTGAAAAAGATTAAACATACAAGTGTTTGAAAATTGACCAATATGGTTTTATTACTTACTGAGTTTTTATAACTCACGCATTTCTATGCCTGTTACGCTCGGCAAGAACAAAAGTAAGGTACATTTTGGATTGAGACGTTAATACCTTGCTCCACAAGTAACGGATTTACGACGAGTGATTTCTAAGGTGTGTAGTACACTAAGTTAGAAAATTTTCCTTGTATATGACAAGAGTATACATAGTGCATTGTTGTATTTTATGAGGTTATGATTGAATTATTTTTCCAGTTTTATTTCTTTCATAACCTGTAATATATTTTTAAACGTTTAAGTTGTATGGGCTTATTTCCGCAAGCTGTGTAAATATTTTTTTTCTTTTTGGGTTTTAAAGATTAATGAGTATTTTATCGAAACTGGATTTAAAATTTTATCTCTCCTATTTTATTCCCTTGTATTCTATTTAAATTATAATTATTTCTAAAAATAAAAAATGATGTTCAAGTTTGAATGTCATTTCTTGGAAAACAGGTAATTAAATTATGAAATGGTATTTAAATTTGGGCGTCACAGAATCTACCCTTCTCGTACAAAAAGTGAGTCCCCTCAAGTCTCTGCCCACACGACAGGCATAAAACGCAGTGAGTCGCGAGAGTCAGCAAACACACTTACCAAATGGACAACATTACACACTTCCATTTAATAATTATTATTCAATCGCTAGTAAACACAACTTTATAATCAATTCCACAATAACAGACAACCACACTGCAGTTATACACTCAAAAAGGAAGTCATTCAAACCAATAACCATAAGTAAGCATTCTTTAAAATCCAGAAATCAGCGATCCACGCGTGATCAGGCTGAACTACGCGCAGTGGTGGTCAACTACGCTTCATCGCTGTCACCACGCGCAGTTCTGGTACACATAAACGCGTGGTCGTAGATGAAGTACGCATGGTCACAGCGACTGCGCGTACTTAGCTGCCACCACGTTTGGATCTCTAGTCTCCTGCGTAAAAACTCATAAAATCAAACCATACACAATCCTAAACACATCACAACATCAATTTGCATCCTCATTCACATTTTCAGCCAAGATACATCATCAATTGCACCTCAAATTACATGCAATTCAACTTGCATTCATTTAACCTTATATAATCACATTCACTCATACATTTCACCAGGACATAGCCCATCTAAATTCAAATTCCACACTATAATAAGCTCATCATTTTCACAACATACCAATCATGTAACCACCTCCAAGCACATTCACTTAAAAATCACATAAAAACATAGAAACATTCATATGCACATACATTCATGCCATATTGCACAAACATAATAAAATCATCATCCAATATTCAAAACATGGCATCCAATCATGCGATCACATTGAATTCGACTTAATGATTGTGAATGTATGACCTCTAATGCATTTCAATGCAACACTCGTGATCTTAAACTTTGGTTTTCAAGTTACGCCCTTACTTGGCCATTTCTTTTGACGTTTGCAAATGGGCCTCGTCGGCCGGGAGTATGTGGTTATAATTACTATGGACCATAGATTTTTACGCCCTTACTTGGCCTGAATAACGCCCTTAATTGGCCTGGCACGCTCGAACACTAAAAAGTGAACCGAGACTTCCACTGTGCCGTGGTAAAGTATGTGATATATACTACCGCAATTTACGCTCCCAAGAGCCATAACCACTCCCTCAATTCCATTTCTCACTAAGAGCTATCATTTACTTTCATTATTGCCACTTAGCAATTTTATATGCATGAATGTCATAGACAATATTCATATAACCAATCATGCACCAATATCATGTCATATTCAACACAAATTTTCCAAATCATCAAAACATATCCAACACATGAGAAATACACTCATTCTGTCACATATGACACTTCAAATTTTCAACATTCACACCAATTCCATACAAGTCACACAAGCTCTATACCTAACCATCACGTTAGGTATATCATCATCAATTATACAAACAATGAGCATTAACAACACATTATGTAAGCTCTTCAACCACCACACAAGCAACATACATAATCATCATACCATATAACAATCTACTCAAACATTTTGCAAACAAAGAGCACACAAATAAGGAATGTTGCATTCATGTTGCTTACCTGGAAAGCAACGTCTAACACTCCGGGTGGGAACCTCCTTCACCGTGATTTTGACCTCCTATTACACAAATTATAAATTACATTAATCACACATACATGGCACTGTATAAAGACGATAAATTAACGAAGCTTATATGCCTATACACTTAAATACTCCCTTTTCACTATCTTTCCTCTTCCTCCCATTAATGTCTTTCAACTACCCTTAACCTAATTCCTTTCTCCTTTTTCCACCAACCACCATTAATGTTCCTAATAGACTTATTAAGGTACGTTTTTATAATTTCTACCATCCAACACATCATCACACCTACATTCTTATTATCCTCCTTCCAAAACCCTACACATTTTCCTACCCTTATTACAATCTCTCTCATCAATTAATACGCAATTAAATTGACGGTCAAAACAACCTCAATAGGGTCTGAAGAATCTTACCTAAGCAACAGAACTTGGAAATGAACCTCGGGTTAGGAAACCCAAACCCGTCACTATTCAAGGGTGAATTTCAAACTTCAATTTCGGACAGCTAAAACACATTTAAACACTAAAAAGAGTTACTAACGGATAGTAAACATGTTAAGCTTTCCAACGAGCCATTATTTGCTCAAATCGGAGATTAAATGAAAGAGATTTAAGGCCAGAAAGTTAGGGTTAAAATCAAAAACGGGATTCACAATTCATACAAGAAATTCTTACCGAAATTCGATCCTCGATCGATTCCACAACTCCCAAATGGTAAGGTTTTCACGAGGAAAACGATTTTTAGGGTTTTTCGGCTTTGGAGAGATGGTAAGGAAAAGAGAGAGAAGATGTATGGTGATGGTAGAGAGAGAGAGGAACAAAGTATATATATATAAGGTTCGGTTTTCGACGATTTTGTCCCCGAGTACTATTGGTTCACCCTTCCTTCATGATTCTCTTTCCCGGTTAACTCAACAACCTCGGATTTTTATTTTCCACTAATTCCCATCCCTTCCACCGAATTATTATTTTAAATAATTCGCGAAAAATTTATTTACATTTTCGTATATTTATTAAAATCTATTATTATCAAAATTTTAAGACGTTACATCAATAGCAATAATGAACCATAAGTTCACTAAGACATATAAATGTCAATCATAAATCAACATTTATCAAATAAGGAATAAAGCCTAATAAACATACCAAATCAATTCAATTTTGATTATAAAAGATTATAACAACCATATGAATGATTCATTCATCATCATTAACAATATCATTTCAAAGTTATCCAAAATCAACAAACAATCAACTATATGTTTACAAAAACATATAATTATCAAACTTATGTCAACTTGCCATATAACCATCAACATTTCATTTTCAACATGATTCTTCTAAATATATCTAACAATCTCAACATAACATTATAGGCCAGCTATGTTTCAACTAAATTTTCCCAAAGAAAAACTACATTTTTTACATTTAAATTACTTTACGAATCAATTTAGTAAGCGTAAGAACACTTACCTCGAATAAAAGCAAAATCGGCAATCTAAACCCGAATCAAAATCAACCCAATCGTCATACAGATCCTCCTGTACGTAATTAATCATACACAATCCATTAACTAGTCATTCACACATTGATTCTTATCTTAGAATCATCAAAACATCATTTGTAAACCTTAAATCATCCATATGTCAACTTTCCTTAATAAACCTATTCTTCCTCAATTCCATATTTATCATGATTTTCATATCATCAACTATAAACAATGTATCATTCAAGTCTCTAACACATAATCATAAGTATTTCCAGCATTAATTTCAGTTCAAACACTATTGATCATCATATTCAACATATCCTTCATAACCTTTTGTAAACCAACTATCAACCACTTACCTTTGTTGACTTTGTGTTGATTTCTTGCAAGATTTGTGTTTCTCCTTGCTTAATTAAGCTTTCTCACTCAAGAATCTCATTTCTCTGGCCTTCTCTCACTTGTTTCTCTGCAAGTTTAAGTCCTATAAGTTCTTAAAGCTTCTTGCCTCTTCATTCGAATGATCTTATATTTTTTTTCCAGAAAACATCCTACTAAACGTGGTGGACAGCAAAGTACACACTGTCGTGCCCACCGCGCGTACTTTTTTGCACCGCACGTACTTTGCTGTTTTCAGCATTTCTCTTTTTTCTTGGTTATTTTGTATCAACCTTATATCAACCTTCATAAACCTCAATTAAATCATATATTTTCCAACATTTCAATAATTATTTCCATAAACTTGTAAAACATACATAATTTTTTCACAAAAATTTCAAGTAGATTGTAAAAGACGACTACTAGGCACAAATTGTGAAGCAAAAGAACATAAAACATATTTATATTCACTAGATTGAAAAAGTGTATTGTAAGTTGAATTCCAACGATGACCAACATTTTTTTAAAAGCATTTTGATAAAATATTATTTTGTCTACAAAACTCGTTTCACCTCTCTCTCAACTCTAGGCTTTAACCAAATATGAGATAGGACATCTCTAATTGGAGCAATATAACGTTTCATTTCTTACAACCCATCGTGAAGACAAAATTTAAAATATGATAGATGCATCTAAAATGAATAAAAGTACTCGAAAATAAGGACAAAAGGATGCTCTTCATTCACTTATTAATGAACTATTAGTCAATGTATTATCAAATGAATAAAAAATAAACTAATATATACTTTTCTAAAATATTATTAATTATGATAATATTTGACGTATTGTGAGCCTCATCAAAATCTTTATAAGCTAAATCTACTTTGCATAATTAATTTTCATTAATGTCATGACAAGTAATGTCTATGTATGAATGAATTCTAAAATAATCACTCCAAATCTCACTAAAAATAAAAATATCTATATCATTTAATTTTAAAAAAATCTATTATTTTTTAGAGTTATAAAGTTTTCTAGCACGATATCTAGAAGAAGTTTTAATTGCTGGTTGTACACATTTTTTTCATCCATTTTTTAAACCAACATTTTCAAAAAACTAAATGCTAAATGATCATCACTAACCATTTTTTGCAAAATCAGCTAAAGAAGAATCATGATTAAAATGAAGTAAACTAAGTTGAGAGAAAGAAGATGTAAATGTACTTATTTGTGTTTGTACCTTGTTCATTCCAACTTTGGTAGGATGAGTATTTTTCAAGTGTCACATAAATGTCTCATAGATTCCTCCATGTTTGAAAACGTATTCCTTACTGCAATAATTACAAAAAAAACATGAAAAGCATTAGCATCATTATCTTTACATTCTTTTCTAAAATAATTTTAAAATATAAAAAATATGAGCTCTAAAAATATTTCTTTCTCCCTCTTTTACTCATGTTCTAGGGCGTGATAAAAATTTTGCTCGATATCACTTCCTTCAAAACTAGACATTTCCAAAAAAATAATTACGCAAAAAAATTATAAATAATTTTTGAAAAGTGTAAATAAATAAAAATAACAATTTAAAAAATATAAACTTTTGAGAATATTAAATATTGTGATTTGTGAGTGTAAGAAGAAGATGATGAGAGAAAAAGGTGTGTAGACAAATGAAATGGATTTGGATAGTTATAGAGGTGGAAATTTAAAAAAAACAAGAAAAAGACGGTGGGAATCCTGAATCATGGTTCCTATTTATGGGAATAGAACTAGAACTAGGTGTACACGATTTGAAACAATTCTGATTAGGTTCTAAGAATCGCCGATTTGAACCGGGCCGGTTATAGTTCACATTTTACATATGTATCACCAATGCAACTCTTGTTCTTGCTTAAGGAAGTTAGTAATGATGTGTTTCTTAGTATAGTGCTTAAGAAATAGTTGTAAGGTTGTATAGATAGATTGAATTTGCTTAAGCTATTTTATAAGTAAAGTTTCTTATACTTTTGCTATTATGCTCCTTTTTTTCTTTTCCATTACATCTCTAAGCTTATTTTCCTTTTACTTCAGACCCATTTTTAATGTTTTCTTTCATTTATTGCCAATGAATGTCTCACACATGTTGACTCACTTTCATATGTAAATGAATGCAAAAATATGCAGGCTTTTCTATCACATAGTTTGCTACACATCTTATGTAAATCATGTACTAAGTTGTATCTTTTATTATGACTTAAAACCTAATCGCTACACAATCTGCAACACGACTCTTATAAACTGTATTTTAAGCTGTGTAATCTTTTTGTAAGCTACAATTGTTGTTCTATTTTTACCTCTTTTTTCCTTTTCTAGCTAAGAGGTTGAACATTTGACAATTATGATATTGAGAGTCACTTTTCTTGCAAACTTTGACAGTGGTGGAGAAAACTTCAACTAAAGGCCAATGCTAAGGAAAACCTTAACACTCAAAAGAAAAACGTCAAGCATATGCGAATCTCATCACAAAATTTAATTATAACTGAATCTCATGTTGACATAGCACGAGAGAGATATTGGACATTATTGTTAGCATACATAGTGATGAGAAATGTCGCTAATCTAAAAGGGTGGAAATTGTAACATCTCACCTGGCTCTCAAATCTCTCTTTACCAAAAATTTTAAGAAAGAGGTCGGGCTAGCCCACGAACAAAGGATAGGGAGTCTTAAAGAGATCTGGCGAGCCAACAGGTTAGATCCTGTATGCCTAGCACCGTTACATAGCCAGAGATCGAACACTGAACCCTCAGTGTGCTGATTGACCCCCTTTACCTTTGAACCCACGGACGAAGGGTTCAAATTCTAAAATCTAATAATGCATGGATTGAAGAAATAATTTATAAGTATAAACTTACAAATATTAAATGATCAAAACTTGAACTTTTGGGAATTGTGGATGAAATTATATTGGTTAAATTTTACTTAAGGTAGTTTGTATTCTTATACCTTGTCTTCACATAAACAACCTTCGCGTTGGCGATCTCTAATATTTATGAATGTTTGTTTGCTGAAAAGTTAATTAAAAGGACTACAACTTAGATCTTATCATTTAATAACATAAAACATGAATGAATTTGATAAAATCATCATCAAATACATTAAAAACAAATACTAAAATTATCAATCACCTTAATCTTTACTAGCCTATTATATATGCATCTCGTATTAAGATTAATAAAATTTAATGTAAAGTAGGTTAATATACAAATAAATAAATAAATAAATAATCAAATTGAATTATAAAAATGAAATTCATTTTTTGACAAAAAAAATATTACTCCTTCTTGTTTTAAATAAGTGTATTAAAAATTTTGTTTTAAAATAAGTGTGTTTTTAGAAATTTAGCACATTTTTTTCCAAAATACCCCTTAAATTCTATTCTTATTCTCTAAAAATAAAAAAAATCATGTTTTCCTAAAATTAAAACAAAAAACTCTTCAATATTAAATGTTTTGAAATACTATAATAGTAAATGTTTTATAGCACTGAATTTCAAATATTGGTAAAATAATATCATTTCCCCAAAATAATCAGTGTGCCCATTGTCAAAATAACATTTATTTAGGAACATAGATAGTACATATAATCTAATCGAGTAGTGCTATTTGGATAAATTTTATCCGAATAAAATACATTAACATAAATAAAATGTTCATAATATCCTTATAAATTTTTAAATAACAAAAATTTAATAATAAATGGGTTAAATTTTCAAAAAAAGTAGTCAAGTGTATTAAATGAGGTGTAAGTTTGATGATATTTCGGGTAAATGCACCCCTCAATTACTCCAATTATTTTTCTTTTTTTTCCTTTTTTCAGCACATACTTTATTTAGAAGGACAAATAAGTTATTTTATAGTCTATTTATTAGCTTTCTTAATATATGTGAAAACCCCAAATTAACAAACATTTAAGAACGGAGGGAGTAGCTTAGAGGATCAAACCTACATACGCAATTTCTTTGATATTTCAGAAGCCTCACCTCATCCAAAATATCTGGGATTACCAGCAAATGTGGGAAGGAAAAACAAGAGATTTTCAAGTACATTAAAGATCATGTTCAGAGTAGAATTGGTACTTAGAATCGGAGAATGCTTTCAAGAGAGGGCAAAGAATTACTTCTAAAGACAGTTGCCAGGCAATGCCAACATACACAATGAATGTCTTCTAATTGCTTATGAAGCTCCACGGAGAATTGAAAAAGATGATGAACAAGTTCTTTTGGAGAACCACAAAGAACTGGAAGAAAATCCATTGGAAAATAGGGACTCCTTAATGAGAAGCAAGATGGAAGGTGGGTTAGGGTTCAAGAAGTTGCACAACTTCAATTCGGCACTTCGAAGCAAGCAAGGATGGAAGTTTCTGACACAACCGGAGGCGCTGGTTACCCGCATATATAAGGCTCAGTACTTTCCGAACTCATCATTTTATACGACATTAGGCTATAATCCGAGTTTTACTTGGAGAAGTATTTTAGCGAGCCAGCCTTTGTGACAAAGAGGTTGTCGTTAGAGGATAGGATTGGGGTTTAATGTGTCGGTGTGGATAGACCCGTGGTTGTCCGACACGACAAACCCACACGTGATGACACCTACACCAGAGGATCTACAATCACTGCAAGTCGTTGGCCTTAATGGTGACTAGGATATCAATCTCCTGCAAATGCTCTTTCAACCGAGAGATGTGGAATTGATTTTATAGATTCCTCTTAGTAACTGGAGAAGGGACGATACATGGATGTGGATACACGACTTGAAGGGGCAGGGCAGCACACAGTGAAGAGTGTTACCTGAATGTTGGATCATAAGGAGGGACACGTGAACAGTAGCCTTGAACGATGGACTACCTTCTGAAGAGTTAGAACTCCACCCAAAGTCTTGAATTTAGTATGGCGAGCTTGTACCGAGAGCCTACCTACGCGCCAAAGCTTAAACCAAAGGAAGGTGGAGGTGATTTCAACGTGCCCACTCTGTAGTAAATAGCTGCAGTCTTCCCTCTATGTCTTAATTTGTTGTCTATATGCACAAAAGGTATGGGAACATGGAGGCTTCTCTTGGCAGAATATCGGCTGGGGAAATATGAGGGATTGGCTAGTGTTTGTGCTTAACAATCTGGATGAAGGCTCCATAAGTCAGTTGTTTGTGATTTTATGGTCCTTTTGGAAGACTCAAAATGAATTTGTATGGCGTGAAGGAATGACGAATCCCCAGAGTGTTTGGTAACGTGCAGTATTGCTTCGGTAAGCATGGACAGAGGCTCGAGAAAGGGGGAATAGGGGGCAAGGAAATGACCCACAGCGACAGGTAAAGGAGGTTTGGGAGAAGCCACCGGAAGGCATCCTAAAAATCAATTGCGACGCAACATTCTAGGACACATCTCCCCCAGAATATCTTGTATCAGCAATTGCTGGAGACGATTCAGTAATTAATTGTTAATTTAAAAAAGAGGAGTTGTAGGTTTCAAAATATTAGAAATAACTCTTGTTGACTATCATGTATCATTTTTAATTTTTCTGTACTTTTCTCCCTAAAACCGTGTTTTCCATCTATCATAAACTTCCCTCTGTACATATCACCATCTACACTTACAAACGTCCCTTCTTCGTCCATTTTTCTGTCCTTGAACACTATGGTATGATACAAACTAGTAGCATTTTCATACAGTAAGTTGCATTGTATATGCGTATGACAATCATGAGCACTACTAAAGTGAGAATATGCTTAAAAGTTAGAATTAGTATTTTGGAAAATAAAATATAGAAAAAACAATACAAATAAGAAGATCAAGCTGCAATTATTTAAGCAGCCACTATATTATATTACATGAGCTGCTCTGTGGTAGGAGTGTTCAATATTTGGTTAAACGGAATAAAATCGAATAGAATTTTTGTTTCGATCGGTTATTCAAAAATTTTGGTCAATTCGGTTCAATTTTTTAATATAATTTTTTGAATTTGGTCAGTTCAGTGAAAAGCAAAAATCGATTGAAAAAACTAAAAATATAAACCGAAATTTTATTATATATTTAACACTCTTAATGTTAAAAAAAAAGATAATTACATTGAAAGAAATGACTAATGAATTGATAAATTGTCATAACTAATAATATAAAGTTAAAAAAAATATCGAATTAAACAATATTAGTTACCGTGAAAGAAATGACTAATTGGTAGCAATTCGGTTAATCAACCGAACTGAACCGAATCGAAAATTTGTTTGATTTGGTTCGTTTCAGTTATATATTTTGTATCAAGTTAGTTTGATTTTCTTTCAAGAAATTTAATTTTTAGTTAATTTAATTCGTTAACTGGTCAAATTGACCGATTGATTATACACTCAACTAGTGGCTTGTGGTCATTTATATTACATAGCGAGAGTATAAACATTATGTTGGATTATTGTTCTAGAAATATTTTAAGGATTAATGTCGGATATGACTATAATTAAAAATAAATGTACCTTCTGATTGACTAAATTAACTATTCTAAGTAGTAAAATACTCATTTCATAATTCTATTATGCGTATTCACATATACTGTGACTTATATATGACCCATAAATTAAAGTTTTATCTCTTGTTTCCAATAATATGTGCAATTAATTCTACTATGTTTATATCTTATTTTGCTTCAAATCTAAAACAACTTAATTTAGTTGATATTGGCAAACAATTATCAACTTTTTGATTGACAATAAGCAAGTGTTGCTCTTTTCAGTAAATCAAACTGAAACTGCAAACGATAATTTTTTTTCCATGAAAAATTTAACAAAAGCGGTCGGGTCTAAGGGTAGGGAGTCTCAAAGAGACTTGACGAACCAACAGGTCAAAGCCTATATGTCTCCCCTAGCGTTGTTACATACCCACAAATATAATCTTACATCCTCAGTGTGCTGGTTGACCACTTTATCGCTGAATCTACGAACAAAAGATGTGAACGACAATATTTTAAAATATAAAAAAATTAATTTTATACAGCATAACTTAGTGTGTTAAATGAAGTGTTTCTAAAAAACTATTGAAAACACTTCTCAAAAAATATCAATCGTATAAGTCTAGATCAACCATCCATTTGTTCTTTAAAATAATAAAAAGAATAGTCCATACGAACTTTTAGGCCTAAAAATAAAAGGTAAATGAAAAAAAATTAATCTACAAGCTGTTACAGCTTCATCTATCAAATAAATTAATTTATTTTTAAAAATAAATACTCATTTATAGTTATACTAATACTAAAAATGTGTACTCATTTTCTTTAAATTACTAAATATTTGTTTAAGATTATGTTAAAAGACATTTTAATAGAATAAATTTGGAGTAATTTTTTAGATACATAATGTTTATAATTTCTTTCTAAGAAAAATTGTGTCTGCATTGTAACCACATATTATAAAGGAAGGACATGTAAGTAATTCAATTCAGTAGTGTGCTAGCTTGAAATGAAGCATGTACAAAATATTACGAAATTGTCGAATATTAAATTTAAATGAGAATTAGGAAAACAAGTTTTATTTAAGTGGGTGAGCACTTAATAATTCTGATAATTATAAAGAAGCATATAACAATGCATGTAAATGGTTGAAATTTTGACATTGGATATTGCTTGCTTACTATGAATAAGCTTTTGTTTTTATGTTTTTTCTCTAAGTAGAATTGATATATAAAGAAGACTTGAAGAATATTTTTTTAAAGTGTGTTTCAGAAATTAAATACTCATTTAAAGTGGAATAAGTTTTAAAAATGTATTTCTATTCTCTTTCCACTATAAATATTTCTTTAAGATTATGTCAAAGGAGTACGACAAAAATGATTCTATTTATCCAGATAAAATTTATCCAACACTTTTATATATATATAATCTTATTTCAAACTTATATGTAATATCAATAAAATCTATTACATATTTGTTGCTAATATAAGCTAAAGACAAAAAAAATTTTAAATGAATATTATATATCTTTTGTGGAACCTGTTTTTAAATACCTGTTTTCCTGATAATCAATAATGTAACATTCCGAAAATTTTTCGTCTAAAAATAATCGATAATAGATGAGTTAATGTTAATAAATAATAGTTAAAAATAAATAAAATAATTGATATAAGGTTGATATGAAAATGAAAGGGGGAAAATAAAATAAATAAATAGATAAAAATTATTTTTCCGGAAAATTGCAAAGTACGCGCAGTGGGGAGTGAAGAACGCGGTGTCGTAGCGACTACGCGTAGTCTGCGACCACCCCGCGTACTTTTGTAAAT
>CANYCX010790492.1:0-10822 GCA_948193385.1 Breynia disticha f. nivosa
AAAACCAACTCTACGTAAATAATATATCATTCTTGACAATACATAAATGTACCACCAAGTGCGTATATTAACTGGCGTTGGGTTGTTCTAGTTTAACCATAGATCTCGAGTTCGAGTCCTGGGTACGCAGCTGCGTTAAAACTTGGTTGGGAGAGCTTTGCCGCCCTTGTGGTCCTGCCCGGCTCGAACGAGGATTAGTCTGGGGTGCCCAAGATACCTCGTAGTTCAGACAAAAAAACAATACATAAATGTTCATGCTTACTCAACGCAGAAAGTATGCCATTTTGTTTGATTAATCAATACAAAGTTGATTTTAAGTGGAAAAACATTGCGATCAATATGCAATTAAAATCAATGAAAAAATGTCGTTAACCTCAGCTTATTGCTGCTATTTTCCTCTTAAAGATGGCAATTTGAATTGGTGGGTCATAATTGTATTAATAATTTTTTTTATTAAATATCATTGTTTATAATATAAATATTATAAAAATTAAATTTGCGTAATTCATGTGGTGTACTACAGCCCCCTTACAAAACTTTCATTTTGGGTCGGCCATACACTTTACATGTTGCTAGAAATTCACATGGCATTATTCAATGATACAAGTCTTGGATAAGAATCAACAACACACTAGAATGCCCTTATTGACGATCTTTACTCCGACAACATTTGAAATTCCTCGAACAATGTAATATCTCACACCAGATAAATCCTTAATCATTATCCTGCTTACTAAAACTACAGAGTATTTTTGTAAATTATGTCCAATATCAAGTATAAAAGCAATGATTTCAAACTTAGAAGTCGATCGTACTCAGATAATTTTACGTAAGACAGAATTAGTTTTTGAGAACGATAGTAGTGGACTAACTATATACTAATTAATCTGAATTTGAGGTTGCACTCAACATCATTACGCGTCTGATACAAATATTCATTCTTTTTCTTGTCCCGAACACTCATCATTAACTCATCGCAACATTGTAATTTGTATGTAAATGGCGAAAAGAATCAACACGTTGATGCTGAAGAACACTGGCCACGAGCTTGCGGAGCTCGACCCGATTTAAGAGTCCTCGCACATCGGACACTGTGTTGCGCGGCAACATAATGTGCTCCCACAGGACCTCTACTAACATAAGGGTAGAGCGCAGGGGCAATCCTTTCCCTTCAAGTTCTTTTAAAAATGGCGTGAATAGCGCCGATGCAGCATTAAGCTGGTCACTTCTCCTTCGCTCTCCTTCTATAACATCCAAAAGTAGCCTCTCGTATGCATCTGGAATTTCTCTCGGACACCTGAACGTCAAAAGTATGGTTTTTAGCAAATTTGCAGACAGGAATTTAGAAGCAGAACAAAAATCTAAGCGTTTTTTCATGAATTACGTACCTTGATGGGTTCATCTGGTTGAACACGAATCACAAGCTCATTTGTAGCCTTGTCCATATCGGTTCCAAAGATTGACCCATACAAGTTTTTTTCAATATTTATAACATGTGCTATTCAGAATTCCATCTCTTTCTTCCAATTCTTCCATTTCTACCCTTTTAAACAAATTTGGCAAAAACAAATGATTTATTATTATTATTATTATTATTATTATTATTATGAGAAAAAAAATTAATTTCTAAAAATATGAAATAACCACATGCGAATGCATTTTGTCCTTATTATTTTCCATAATGTGTCAAAATTTATTCCTCCATCGCACCAACTAAGGTAGTGCTTGGTATTGTTATTTGACAAAACGACGATATTTTTTTGCTCATAAAAGCAGTTTTAGGCATTTGGTAACATCAAAAAATTATTTTTTTGAAAAACACTTTTAGTAAAAAATAACTTTTTTTTTAGAAAGATAACATTTGATGCTTTATCAAAAAGTTGTTTTCTACATTTAATCTAAAAATTTCATTTTCTTAATAAAATAATTTCTTTCAATTCTACTTTAATTTTTATAATATCTAATATATTTAATATATTATTTTATAATAAAAAATTTCAATTTAATTTTTATTTATAAAATTAAAATAAATATTGTATAAAAAATAAAAATTTTAATTTTTATACTTTCTTTATTAATTTATTTAAAAAAATATTTTTTATCAAAATTTTAAAATAATTTTACACTTAAAAGTAATTTTGTTACAACGTGTTACCAAACAATAAACTGATTATTCTAATATCAATTTTACGAACAATACTTTTCATACGACAAAACAATTTTTAACCGTAATTCTAAATAGACCATAAACCTATTCTGACCTGCAACCGTTAATGAAAGGATAATTTATTCCGCCCATGGCGTTTGGGTCGTCGAATAAATATAATTAAGTTAAGGGACTTAGTTATGATTTATTTGATTGAAGGATTAAATTAGAAACACTTTTGGTTTAGGGACTAAAGTGTAAATGTGCGTGGAATGGTACCTATTTACTAATAGGTACCTCCACTCTATAAATAACCTCATTTCCACCACATTTTCTCTCACCTACCATATTCCACTCTTCCACCAAAAGGAAGAGGAGAGAAGAGACATCTCTCTTCTTCTAGGTGAATAACCAACTCGGTGGTTATTTCTCTCTTGGTAATCGGATTTTCGGTGTAAGATCGGGTGCGAAACATTGCCCGTATCCCGACGCTCTGCGCTTGTGGATTCGAGCGTATCCTCAACGAGGTATCGTTCTTCTTCCGTTGCATCGAACGGAATTTCAAGTTCAGTTTCTGTTCGTTTTATTTATGCGCTTTTATTAATTATTCGTTAATTAATTGTTTTATATATATTAGTTATATATATATATATATATATATGCATGTTCTTTCATCTTGACTATAGAGCGTATAGATGATGTCTTGTAACAACGTTGAAGGTCTCTTGAGTAGAACATGGAGGAGAAATAATGATATTAATAATTAAATTATTTAATAAAATAAATAGAATAAAATAATATATGAAATATTGAAATTGAAACTAATAAAAAAGAACATAAAATAGAAAACAGAAGACGAGTGTAAAATGGCGGGGATATTAAAACAGAGAGAGAGATATTGATAATACTCTTTCTCAACTAAACTCTACTTTTGTCTTCACTTCCAACACCATTAATTCCGCTGCCTCTTTCTCAAACACTCTCTCTTCTCAACCCAACCCAACCCAAACCAAAACCAAAATCTCCATCTCCATAATGGGATCAACTTAAAAAAATGGATCAATAATGAAGTTTTACATATCTGGGAAGAAGCGCTTCAAGAGATTCAACTTATCCAAGCGGAGCAAGAGTTGGTTGATGCCTCTCGCCATTCTCCTTTCACCCTTTCTTCTTCTCCGTTTTGCGTTTTCCGTTCTTGATTCTGCTTCTATCTGCAATTCCCCTCTCGGTCAGTTTTTTTTCTCAAATATATAATTGAATTTCCACTGGTTAAATAAAATATTGAGTGAGTGATTGTGGTTGCAGATTGTATAAGATGGAGTATTTTGGGCGGGACTCACACTTCTCTTGTACGTCTATCTTTATTATTTTCATCAACACAAATTACTTAATCTAACAAAAACGATGCAGAAAGATCAAAGTGTATAATTGGAAAGTTGTGTAGAGGTAGAATATATGATGATTTGGTATAGTCTAGTCTAGTATAGGGCTCTGCCACCTCGGATTTATTACTCTTACCTTGTGCTGGGGACCTTTTTTTCTTTCTTCCCAAATTACTTTTTGCTCTCTAATCTTAATTACATTCTGCCAAATTGCATTATTATTTAATAAATTCTTACAAAACCATAAATGTTAAGGGAAATGAAATGAACAAAAGGTTTGTCAATGTCAATGCTTTTGTCTTTTGATTATATTATACACAATAAGACATGCTCATTGTTTTACATTCCTGTTCTTTTCCTTATTCCCAATATTCCTTCTCTCTACTAATATTCAAAATGTCTCTTTTACTTCTCTTTCTACCTTCAATTTGTACACAACAATGCCAAATATTAGACCAACAAGTCTCAGCTTTAGTGTTTGCTTTTTATTTTTGAAATCAGAAGTTATTTGTCTTCATCTAATACTTAAAGTTGTGAAATGAAAAGTAGATTTTTTTTTGCCCTAAAACATTTACCCTATTGATAAGAAGGAAAAGTTTTTGGGGTACTACAGTACTCCATGGAGATGGAGGTCATAAAAAAAACTTTGAAAAAAGAAGAAAAAGAAACAAATCAGTGGCATTGTTGTGATTGTAGATAATGAGTTGGGGTGTAGTGGTCACATAAATATGTATAGCAGAGTTATTGTTAGGAGAAGAATGAAAATATATAAGGTGGAGGATAAATAAAAGGATTGTCGGCATTTCAATTGTTTCCACATGTGGTTTTCAAACCCACGTGGCCAGTTGTCTTGCAATCATATTATTATTAACTTCATCTTTATTAACACCAAAATAAAAATAAAAAAATAAATAAAAGAGAGTAATGTCAAATTTGCTAGTATTATTTTCACTGCCAAAATAAATCTCATCCTACTAGGTGTGGAGTGAGTGGAAGAAGCCCTACTGTACTGTGTCTCACGTCAACACGTTTTTGGAGTTAATGATCATCTTTTTTCCACAAAATCTTCCGCTTAAAATTCTTTTATGAAAACAATATTTTATGTGTAAAATTAATTAGTTAAATGTTTATTATTGTGACCTCACTTCTCTTTCTGAAATAATTAGTTAAATGTTTATTAATTAGTAAAATTTAATGTTCGCAGCAAGTTTTAGAAGAAGAAAATATGTGATGTTTATTACTCTAATTTGGGAATAATAATACATTCATTGTCATGGTTTTTGTTGTTGCATCTTAAAAATAAAAAGAAACTGAAAGAAGACTTGACAATGGCTTTGGTGGAAGCAAGAGACGCTGGCCTTCTTGATAATGGAATTGACGCTTCAATCCCAACAGAATCATTCAAGGAGCTTGTGAGGGAAATGACGTCCAAACGACAGGACATTAAAGCTTTTGCTTTCAGGACCAAGGCCATCGTAAGCACTAAATCACATTATTAATAATTATCACCTTCTCCCCTCCTTTGCTTGTCATTTTCCTGATAATTGCTTGTATTTCATTTTAATTGCTCCGCATACTTTTCAGCCATCATTTAGTTACCTGTTATTTTTAATTAGAGAAGTCTGCCATAAATGATCTACTTTGTCTAATCCGTTTTGGTTTGAACTTAATTAATGCCCTTTGCATTATCTGCTTGCATTAATTATGTAACAATTTCTCAACCGAAAACAAATTATTTAATAATTTGTTTTCCTTGTTATTTCAATGGCTTGTATGGGGAATTCTATTGCTCTTCACTTCTGTTTGTTAGCATGTGTTCGAGCAGATAATATGGTGGGGGAAGAGGACCAGATTATTATATGCAACCATCTTTTTTGAAACTGCGTAACTATTGCAAATTTGTTGAGTTTTTATGATGTTTTACTTAGTTTGAGGGAGCAAAGAGTTCCTATCTTGCAATGCTGTTTATTCTATCCAAGGTTATATTGCAGCTGTTGTGATGGAATTGTTTCACCAATAATTTAGTCAATTAAAAGGATATTTCTCTCTTGTTCATAATAATGGAGGTCCCCACAAGGGGAAAAGTTGTAATTCATACTAATGAAGTCAGTCATCGATCATAGATACTTACGATAAACCTTGCTTTTACTGAGAAGTTACCTACTTATGATATTTGAGTGACATAAACTGTAGGTTTCCCAGTTTTTTGGGGAAACTGTGGTTTTATTAGCTTTGTCAACTCCGCTAAGAAGTTAAGAAGTTAGTTATGATGTTATGTGGGGAATCTGTCCCGCCACCATTTTTCATGTTAACTTTAGCAACCTTTTTTTTTTTATAAAGATAAAGGCTATTGCGACGTTCCATCAATAAAGGGTGATGCAAACATTTTTATTTAGATGCCATAAAATTTTTCCATCAATTTCCGATTATTACTGGGGCTTGAACTTGGCAAAATCAGGGTTTATATTTCAGAGGGTTTACTTGTTATTGCATTAACTTCAACAGAATATGTATGGCTTATCAAAATATTTGATACTCCTTAAGCTACACTTAAGCCTTGGTTTGCTGTTTTATCATGTAAACATGCTGGAATGATTTGGTTGGTGCAAGATTTTCTTGTTCATTCCCTTTTTGAAATATGTTTTCTTCAATGCAGAAATGCTCCTCTTGTTGTGATGGTTTGTTTATTAGTTTGTTATCTTATGTTGACTGTTACTTTTGATCGGATGAAGCATAACCATTATTACTTAATCAATGCAGATGATCAATGAACGTTAACTATTGGTTTACAGTTTTGTTTATCATCTATTAGCTTCTGAAGATATAATAGTATTTTATTCTGGACAAATATACAGCTCTCAAGCATGGAGCTTAAGGTTCAGTCAGCAAGACGGCATGAATTGTTCTATTGGCATTTAGCTTCTCATGGTGTTCCAAAGAGTCTCCATTGCCTTAGCCTCAGATTAGCTGAAGAATATGCTGTCAATGCTATGGCTCGATCTCGGTTACCTCCTCCTGAATATGTTTTGCGTCTTGTCGATGCATCCTTTCACCACGTTGTTCTTCTTACTGACAATATTCTAGGCGCCTCTGTTGTCATCTCTTCTGCTGTTACAAATATAGCCTGTCCAGAAAAATTGGTATTCCATGTAGTAACCGACAAGAAAACTTATGCTCCCATGCATGCTTGGTTTGCTACCAATCCTATGGAGCCTGCAGTCGTGGAAGTGAAGGGATTGCACCAGTACGATTGGTCTCAGGAAGTTAATGTTGGAGTTAAACAGATGCTGCAGATTCATCGTCTGATTTGGAATCACTACTACAGCAGTTTGGAAAAAGATAATTTTGAATTCATTGGAGAGCATATAAGAAGCTTAGATGCATTAAGGCCTTGCCATCTATCTCTCTTGAATCACCTTCGAATTTACATCCCTGAGGTATTACCGAATCACACAATGTTCTTTAATGATTGGTAGGCCAATTTTGAAACATAGATCTCTTATAAATGATTGATCTATCATTTGAATTTTATGGACCGCACAGTTATTTCCAGATCTCAACAAGATAGTTTTCTTGGACGATGATGTAGTAGTGCAACATGACATATCATCTTTGTGGGACATGGATCTCAACCAGAAAGTTGTTGGTGCAGTTATTGATTCGTCATGTGGAGAAAATTGCTGCCCTGGTAGAAGATATGAGAATTATCTGAATTTTTCCCATCCACTTGTTTCGTCCAACTTCGACCGTGATCGCTGTGCCTGGCTGTCGGGCATGAATGTGTTTGACCTTGATGCTTGGAGGACGGCAAACATAACAGAAAATTATCATAAATGGTTGAAACAAGTAAGCATATTCTTTTCGCTTCTCAATATGCATGCTAGTTAGGACTTAAAGATATGGTTAGTTTTGGTTGGAGTGTGAATAATTTTGATATTTGTGGTTGTAGGCACTAAATTCAGGATTTGAATTATGGCGACCAGGAATGCTTCCGCCAGCGTTGCTTGCATTTGAGGGGCATGTACACCCTATTGATCCCTTATGGCATGTGGATGGACTAGGTTTTAGACCCCCAGAAGCTCACATACTGGAAGCAGCAGCAGTTATACATTATAGTGGCCCTGCAAAGCCATGGCTGGATATAGGATTTCCAGAGGTAAGAGAGTTATGGAAAAGACATGTGAATATTTCAAGCAAGTTTATGAGAAAATGTAGAATGAGGGGGTGATGTGATGATGTATAATAGAATATATATATATATATATATAGTGGAGGAAGAGGGATGAGAAAAGAGGGAAGAAGGTATTGCTTTCAGTCTCTGCTCATATGCTCAGCTTTCCACGCCATAATAGTAAATGCCCATATATAAAATACATTAGAGTTGATGTTAATTGTATATCAATTTTAGGCAAGGCAGCATACTAAATTTACTTCATAATATACGTATGAATTGTTTCCATATCACTGGGACAAATTTGTTTTTCAGGAAATGCTGTCTCTATCTACTGCATCCTTATGTTTGAATACAGAATTTTGAGATTTTGAAATCTGTACGTAAATATGTTTGGTCTTACATTTTGGTGAACATAACTTACTCGTGAACTGTGTTGAGATAATTTTGGCAAGTTGTAAATATTCAACTTCCAGTTCCTGATTTGTAGCAATAGAATTAGGAATAAAGATATCCATAGTTATAGAAAGTCTTATGTTCTGGTGTAGTATATGATGAAGTTAAAGGCTTGTGAAAGTCTTATGTTCTGGTGTAGTATATGATGAAGTTGAAGGCTTGTGGGTATTGCAACATTCCACATTGCTTAATTGAGGAATGTGTAAAGTGTTTATTAAGAAAAACACTCTATCGGCTTAGTGAATGAAAGAAAATAAGAGTTCTTGCGCACATGTGAACTGGCTTTCGAGTGGAGGCCTTGTCCCTTTTTACGCATTATTATTTTATTTTTACCTCCATTAATTTACCTAGAAATTGAATTATTCAATCTTAAATGAAGGAGGCATTTTTTTTTGACTCAGTAACAGTCATTGTTCAACCTTTGACCATGTGTTTCTCCTCATAATCTGCCCACTAGCGTCTCTTTTCTGCCTCCAACGTTAACCTTCAAAAACGTATAAATACCACCACTCACTCCTTCACAAAGACACTGATTGCTACAAACCATCACACTAACAAATAATTCTTTGGGTTCTCTTTTTCCTGTTGCTTCCTGCTCCCTCGTTAGAGAAGACCTGTTTTATCCTGGGGGAAATAAATTTCCTTAGGACAGTGTTTACACGACTCAAGTTCCAACCAATGTTTTTTTTCCAACAATCTAAGGAAATTTATCTGTTCATTCAATGGATTCTGCTCCCGCCAACGTCACTGTTGTCGCTGTTGTTGCTTCGTCTGGAGTTGTCGCGGCTTCAGCTCCTGCTCCTGTCGCTGCCATCACTCCTGCTGCTCCGTCTATGTCAGCAATTATGCCGATGTATGCTAAGCTGTTCCCAGACGTCTCAAACATCGAGGTATTTGACGGACAAAGCTTTAACAGGTGGAAAGATCGAATTTCGACACTTCTTGACATGCACAGAGTTGCTACTGCTCTCACCACTCCGAAGCCAGAAACCAATTCTGAATCTTGGTAATATGCTAATAAGGTCTATCGACATACCATTCTTTCCACTTTATCTAACAGTTTGTTCTATGTGTATGTTGTTCACAAGGAAGCCTATCAAATCTGGGAGTCGATGACTCTTAAATACACTGTTGAGGATTATGTGAAGCAAAAGTTTGTCTGTAGCACATACTATCGATGGGAGATGGCTGAAGACAAAGAGATTGTCGCACAGATTCATGAGTATCAGAAGTTGCTTGAGAACTTGAAGAACAATAACATAAACTTGCAGGATGAGTTCGTAAGTGAGCTACTGATGGAAAAGCTGCCTAGATCCTGGAATGGTTACAAGCAGTCACTTAAACATAAGGAGAAGAAGATGACACTGCAGGAGCTGATAAAACACATCTTGATAGAAGATACTAACCGAAAGGAGATGAAGACAATCAAATCTAAAGAGATAACAACAAAAGCAAACTTGGTACAAGATAAGTCACATCATAAGCATGAACAGAAAAGGTACGATCCAAAAACTAGCCACTCTAGTAATACTTTGAAAGCTAACAATCCCGACTTCAAGAAAAAGAGTGGGTTCTACTTTGTTTGTGGCAAACCAGGTCATCATGCACCACCATGCCGAAAGAGAGTAACTAATCAGGCTGCAAATAGACAACCTCCTAAGCCAAGAGTTAACTTGGTTGAAGGAGACAATGAGAATGTTATTGTAGCTGTGATTTCAGAAATCAATTTGGTAGCCACTACTAAGGATTGGATAGTAGACTTTGGGACTACTAGACATATTTGTGCAAGCAAAAATATTTTTGCCTCCTATACACCAATAGGGAATGATGATGAGGTGGTCTACCTTGAAGATTCTCACACTGCTCGAGTGTTAGGAAAAGGAAAGGTTGTACTTAAGCTGTCTTCAGGCAAGACACTAGCCTTGACTGATGTACTTCATGTTCCTAATATTAGAGTGAATTCGATTTCTGTGGCATTGTTGGAGAAAGTTAGTGTTAAGTTTACTTTTGAGTCCGACAAAATTGTGATGACCAAGAATGATGTTTTTGTTGGGAAAGGGTATTGTAATAAGGGTTTGTTTGTATTGAATGTTTCTGAAATGAATTATGCTTCTTCTGCGTATTTGGTTGAGTCTTGTGATATATGACATGCTAGACTAGGACATGTTAGTATTTCTTACATGAAAAAAATGCAATCGTATGGTTTAATTTCTGGAATTAAATTAGATTCTTTTAATAAATGTCAAGTTTGTGCTGAGACTAAACAAACCAAAAAGACATGTTTCCTGTAAATAGAGAATTTGAATTGTTAGAATTAATTCATACTGATTTGGGAGATTTAAAACAAATAATGACTAGAGGTGGTAATAAATATTAAATAACTTTTATAAATGATTTTTCTAGGTTTGTTAGAGTATACTTGCTTAAACATAAAGATGAAGCTTTTGATAAATTTTTGTTGTATAAAGCTGAAGTAGAAAATCAACTTGGTAGAAAAATTAAAAAAGTTAGATCAGATAGAGGTGAGGAATATATTTTGTTTAATGACTTTTGTGAAAAGGAAGAAATAATACATGAGATTACTCCTCCTTACTCTCTTCAATCAAATAGTATAGCTGAAAGAAAAAATAGAACTCTAAAAGAAATGATGAATGTCATGTTAGTGAG
>CANYCX010790948.1:0-14976 GCA_948193385.1 Breynia disticha f. nivosa
TGTTCATACAATCAAATGAAAAATCATGAACTTCCATGAACAATTTAGAACAAAAAAGAATTTTGTTCCTCCACATTTTTAATGCAGTAGCCATCAAACGAGAAACATCGTGTTAGTTTCTCAGCGATATTCAACCAACTCGCTTTGGCAAAACAAAAACAATGAAAAATTTCTTGAAAGAACAATAAAAAATTTTGTCTATGCACAAATGAAACCACACATGCAGAAATATCCTTTCTGCTCGTATGATTGCTCTATTGCTATTATGAGTTGTTATTCATAGTTGATTTTATATGAAATTAAATGGCAGAATGTTTTAATTAGGTAGTATTGATCAGTTCTCATATGTGTTACCTTCATTTAAGGTGTAGATTTGGAAGTTTTTTTAAAATGAACATGCAATTATGACAATACAACACAATAAAGGTAAGTTGATATTCCTGCTATTTTGATTACAAATCTGTGCATTTTCATATTTTTGTAATTGAATTATAGCAGGTTTGGAAATAAGAGAACATACATGGGCATTTTTTATTATAGAAATGTCTATTACGACATTCCTATAATTTTTCGATATATATATGAGGCTTTAAAATGTGTAAATTAAACAAAATGTAGGCCCAATTATGATGGGTACACGACCATCCTATGATTAGGCATTAATTATGTATTAATTAAGTAACCAATCATGAGGATAAAAGAGTTTGAATGAGATTAAGATAAAATAATGTGGTCACATTTTAGGACATAACTTATCTTAAAAGTGTAATTCACTTAAAAAGATAAATACTAAATTATCCCATACTAATCTTAAGTTGATTTAAATTAGAAGTTGAATTCAAAATTTGAAAGTCAAATATGAGTTCTAATCTAATTCAAGAATGGACAAAGATATGGAAGAGGTAGGATGAGGATAAAACTAGGGTTTTAGCTCTCATCTTCCTTTTAATTCTCTTGGTCGTGTGTTATAAAAAAAGATCCATTGTTCTTATTTTTTCCTCTTGGTTTAAATCTTCATGATCCAAGGTAAGAAAAATTGATTTACTTTTCCTGCTAACAAATTGTTGTCGTGTGTACGAAATCGAGCTAGCACTCGACC
This sequence comes from Breynia disticha f. nivosa, assembly GCA_948193385.1. Classification (NCBI taxonomy): domain Eukaryota; kingdom Viridiplantae; phylum Streptophyta; class Magnoliopsida; order Malpighiales; family Phyllanthaceae; genus Breynia; species Breynia disticha. The sequence continues at coordinate 1,100 of CANYCX010790948.1, forward strand.
TTTTCGAAAGGACTAGTCGTGTCTGTGTGAACATAGAAAGAGGTCGCGCATAGGCTGTAACGCCCAGAAAAAATATAACCGAAAACTTATCGAAAAGTTGTAAAAACAGTGGCCTGGAACAGCCAAGGGAACGACCAATGGAAACCGTTCTCATGGCCATTCTCCACTGTTTTGGTCAGCCAAGGTGCGCTGGAAATTGCTCTGGAATGGTTAGGCAAATGCCTGGCCATTCCGTTCCAGAGGCCGTTTGGGTCTGACAGGATTCTTTAAATAACACGTATTTGAGAGAAAGGAGAGAGAGAAAGCATTTTTTTCGTCATTTCCAAACCCTTCCTCAACAGAAAACACCTCCTACCTTTAAGAACAACTTCCAAACCCTTCTCAAACACAAAGCTTAACCCTCCACACTTAAATTCTACTAACTTCACGAGGAGACAACGTGTTGGATGAATTCTAGGGTTTTGCTCTAATTTTCAGCGAGGTAAGCTCCAAATTATGTGAAATTTTCTGTAAGAATGTGGATTTTAGAAGGGGTTTTTATGGTTATTCAAGATGGTAAGCATATTTAGGCTGTTATTGTGATTTTATGAGGGTTTGGTGAATATAGGGTTTAGGTAATTGGGGTTATTTGTGGGAAATAGGAATGTGAATATGGAATTGAGTTTGAATATGTGTGTAATAAGCAATATATGGATTGATTTGTGTAGGAGGTAGGATTCGGGACCCCGATCGGCGTTGAGCTGAGAGCCGACTTCGCAGATCTTGAGGTAAGTGTACTTTTAACGCTTACCATTGTAGGTTTTTAACTCGGTGTGGTTAAGCATAGTTAATTATGCTTGATTATTAAAATGGTAATGGAAATGTGTTAATGAAAGGATTTGGTTGCTTGATTTGATTTGTATGAAATGTTTGGAAATTTATGAGAGTTTGTGGTTGATATGTGTTGAATGAACTTGAATTGCTTGTTTTGTGTTGTGATGAATAATGTTATTATGGTAGGTGTGGTTGAATGAAAGATTGATTTCATTCGTTAAAACGTAATGAATGGGTATAATTCCTAAGTTGAGTTGATTAAGGGCGAATGGCTATGAATGTGTGATTTTTTATGAAATGTTTCACATGTGATAATATGTGGTTGTGATTATGTATGAACTCTCGTATGAAAAATGCAGCCTTAGGGCATGTGATGGTTTAATGTGAAATCTCGTGAAATGCATATGTATATCTTTGAGAATATCGTATTTGACATGGACGCGTATGATTTGTGGTTTGTGCTTTGGTATGGTTGTGATCATATGAAGCATTTCATGGATTTCATGTATGGTAAATGTCATTGTTTTGGCATTGCATGAGCACGTTTGTATGTTCATGCTTAAGACGGTAAAGGGAGGGTGTGTTGTTCTTCCATATGATAAAATTGGGGATTAGCCCAATAGTGAACAATGGAGCATTGCTCTTGTTATCGATTTGAGAGGGATTTATCCCTACAGAGATTTTATGCCGAGAGAGAGCTCGATGCTGGGTTAAGCCCGAGAAAAAAAGCAAGCGAGAGCTTCATTTGTGAATAGGAAGGCGAGAGGTTCTTCCTAAAAGACGAGTGTTCTTTTGTATGGATAAAAAGGAGGATTAGCCGAAATGAAATGAAATAAGAGAGAGATATCTCGACTGTAAAGAGAGAGCAGAGGCTCTCTAGTTTGTGGATTGTTGTGAGACCCCAGGGCATATTGTGTGGAAATGTATTAGCATACCATTTGCATTCATTATGCATACATAATGATGATTTCATGGGAATGAAGGTGTGTGATTGATTGATATGTGTTCATGTGTGAGTTATATGAAATGAGTACGATTTTATATGGTTGTGAATTGTTTGTGCTACGGTCTGTTGATCAATCGAGATTGTATGGTATGTTGTGTAGTGTTGTAAGGTAATTTGATGATGAGAATGAGGAATGTGATTTGTGGTCATCTATGATACGAATGGCATATGTGTGTGTGCAGAATTGCTTCCGTGTGAGTATAGAATTTGGATGGATGTATGAGTGTATGTGTTGTTGTGTGGAATGTGGTGAATTATGTGGAAGAATAATGGATGTGGGTTGTTGTGAAAATGATCTAGTGTGTGCATGGATTGGAAATGTGGTGTTATATGGTGATTGTTGTGTGGAACTCGTAATTGGTATGTTTGATGTTGGTTAAGGAGTTAAAAATAAGGAATGTGTTGAGATTTAAGGTTGTGAATGTTTGAGACTTGCTTGTGAAATGTTAATTATGTATTGGGTTTATTTTGTGGGATGTCGTTAGTGTTGAATTGCTATTTTTATGGGCACAATAGGTCAGAACGGGCTGGGGAACGGCCTATGCAAAATGTTCTCCTATCCGTTATATTGATGTGGCAAAACAGAGAGGGAGAACGGCCTAGAGAACAGCCTGTGCTGACTGTTCCCAAGGCCGTTCCCTTGTTACTGGCAGCCTAAAATTGTAATTGTTTTAAGGGGCAAATGAGTTCGATGATTGACCCAGTATACAGTAGCCTAGTAATAACAAGGATTGATGGTCTCACTTAAGAAATAGTGTGAAGTTGCAAATGAATGTGGTATGAGAGTTTTGAAATATGTATTGACATGGTACAAATGGCTAATGAAATATATCAGAGATGCGTAGATATAAAGATATCATGTTTGGTTGTGTTTTGGAAATAAGGAAACTATATGTGACATGACAACGGTGAGCCATTAAGGAATTAAGGCGCGAACACAGCATCGTGTTTCACGAGCACGCCCGTGTTGGCCGAAGATTTTCCTGCACTTCATCTTAACAACACTAGGGTTAACACTTACTTAGTATTTTATATAATCCTCTTTGTATGTTGTTGAATGTTGTGCAGAGTGACAGAGATTAGTGACGGGACTACGTTTTGGCAAGGCTAAGCGGTGCGATACTGAAGAAGGTCGAGCTCCTAGTTTTTGGGTTGTAATTGTGTTGTATGTCTATGCAACTTTAAAATAGATAAGATTTACATACATGGCATTTAAAACATTTTCTATTGCTTCCGCGTTTAGATTCTTATTGTAAAAACTATATTTCTAGTTTCTTCTCTCTCGCATATTTTATGTTTTAAAAAAATGGTTGCCAAAAATTGGTATTTAAGTAAAAATGAATTTTTCAAAATTGGGGTTCACATATTCAGCTCCTTTTTAACACAATTCGAATGACTTGAAGGTTGTATAGGCTGGTTCTTACGAAAAAATCCAACTGGGTTCAATTTAGCTTCATATTTTCAAGGTACAAAGTCCGAAACTAGTTAGCTAGTTAATGTATAACGTGCATGGATCTTGGTGGGTGTTTCTTATCGTTGTTTTTATGTTAAATTCGCAAAGTTTTCCTATGTGTCAATTTGATCTAAAGTCATTTGAAACCTAACATTTGAATATTGATTGGTAGAACTATTTATGAATGAAATATTAGGATTAAACTGACATATGTGATGCATATATCTGTCCTTGAAGCATATGAGGTACCATTCATAATATCCATTGTCCGTCACTACTATGGGAATAGTAAGACAATTAAGACTAGTATACTCTCTCTGACTTAGTAGTTTAATCCAATAGAACACAAGGATATTCAGGTGGCATGATAATTAAAGTGAACCACTTCTACTTTTTTCCCTAGACATGTCACCTATTAAATTTTAAGTAGTGGGTCCGATCAATTTATGCATATTTTCTAGTCCTTAAACTAGAACTTCTTTTAAAATATGCCACAAATTTTTCTTTCTATTTATTTATATTCTGATTCTTATAATTTTTCAATCTCGAACTCGTATGCATCTATAAGTATCAAATATACGACAGTTAAAGGTAATGCATATGAACTATAATGTGCGAAATTTTGAGAACTTTACAGGATATCCGAGAACTTTCCTAACATATCACAAAAAATTAGTATACCATCCAATCAATCTTTGTATTGGTATATCATCATCTTCTTCATTACAACATGTAAACAACTCACCTTTTTCCTCAACTATCATATTATTATTTTTTTTGTTTGAACCACGCGGTATCCCCAACACATTGGCCGGGACTAATCCGGGAGGTAAGGATGGAGCTCCCTCACGAGGGGCACTTCCCAGGCTCGAACCTGCGTCGCAGGGAGCTACTCGGGGGTGTTTAACCACTACACCACACCATTCATACATGATATATTCCAATGACATTTGAATCATCTGCTTGTGAATTTTTTTTATAATTTCCCACCTAACTTGTAAACAACAAATGTCTGTTCGACAATTTTTGTACACCCTTATCTTTCCTTAAAGAATTAACTCTTTGGCCCGTCTGTATTAGTAAAGCTTTTAGTAAAAGTCATTCACTTTAGATACATCCCATCAGCAAGATAATATCCTTGTTATTAAGCCTTCTCATTGATGACATACTCTAACCCTGGCGCTTCATTCAAGACGTCATTGAACATAGGTAATTGGTTTAAAACATTCACAAGGTTGTTTGAACTCGCAACTCTCAAAAGAGGATGTCATTTCCATAAGTTTTTCCTTGCTACTGCCTTTAATATCAAGGTTGAATGCACCTCGTATGTATTTTCCTATTTATGCAACATTACAATTTTTCTATATTCAACGCATGCAATGATGTTTGCCAGTATTATTAAACCTGTGTTGTCGGAAGTGCATTTCATGCTAATAGTTAACATATTCCACAGTCAGGCTTCTTAAATGTCTTGGTATGAACACTTGTACAACATCTTTGCCAATTTTTTTTCAAATAATCAATTAATTTTCTCTCATTGATACGTATATAATCGTCAAACATGTCAACTAGGCCGCCATATGCTAATTGTTGTAGGCAATCGTGCACTTTTGGATCGATGACAAACTTTGAAGACCAAAAATGTCCACCAAGCTGGAAATTTTCAAAACAGCCTTCCATATTCTTGGATACTCTTAAGAATAATTTTCCCTTCAAAACTTAAGGCGCATTAGTTCATCTGTGTCTAGAAGTGATGGATCAGTAGGAATCGTAAGCCTAGAAACAGAGGGTGAAGAGAGTAAAGCTCTCGTTGAAGAGAGAGAAAAAGTGTATATTATGATAGGTCTCAGTAGGTTCAATACGAGTCATGTATGCCATCCTATAAACGAGAACGTATATACGGTTGCATATTGTATACACCCATTCATCCTTGACCATACACTTATTAAGATATACAGCTGTCATATATGCAAAATACAAACAATTCAATCAGAAAAACAGCAAATATATCAACACTGTGCATATTGGATTTTTCGAGTAGTAATAATTCATTAGTCGTCCATTATCATCCACACGGTCCCGTGGAATGTATTGTTGAGATTAGTCAATTTAAACATTAAGTTTTACCACGTAGTTTACACAAAATTTCAATTACATGACCAATAATTATAATGAGACCATAAATTAATAATTTTATTCACTTTTTTCTTTCATATTTTCTCATATAAATAAGATGTAGAGGACAATTTTTTAGGTGAAAAAATATATTTATAGAGTTTGAACTTTAGAGAATTGATGAAATAACAAAAATAATATATATATATATATATTTTATTATTTATTTATAAACTAGTCATAATTAAATTTATACCTACAAACAACAATTTGATACAAAATTTAATTAAAAAAATAAAAAAATATTATTCTACAAAACTTATAGAATTATAAAAAGAAAAAAAATAACATACTAGATAATTAATATTAAAAAATATCATGAAGACCGTTAAACTGATGTGAAACATTAATGGAATCTAGCTAGGGTCAACAATTGACGTCCCGGCTGCTCTTAGTTTTTTTTTTTTTTTCAAATTGGGACTTTTTACAACAGAAAGAGGCTTGACAGGCAAGAATCGCCTGATTAAACATCTCAACCACATGAGAAAAAGAAAACATAAAGAGATCTAAAGTTGCATTAAAAGCACGGAAAGGAAAAAAGAAATAATTACAACCACTTTCATCCACCCAACAACAACAAATGCAACAGATATGTGATATCCACCACCCTTCCAAATTTCAATTAATGGATTTGAGACCCAAAAAAAAAACCACTAGTACAAGTTGATATATAGAGGAGCAGTTGGTTCCTACATGAAGAAGGATTTATGCCTTGATCTGCACTACAAAACACCAAACTCATAATCACCAAGTACCAATCAAGGCTATATAATCCTTCTACCCCCACTGAGGATCCTCACCGAGAAGACTCATCATCTGCGTCCTTCACTTGATCAGGCTGTGGATCGTGGTATTCCCGTGTGCTGGAACGGCACAGTTCCTCAATCCGCCTCACTACTTCTGACATTGCGGGACGATTGTCCGGATACTGTGCTGCACAGTCTATTCCGAGCTGTAACAGCTGAACCATCTCTTCCTCAACGTTCTGATATCGGAGGAGTTCGAGATCAAACACCTCTGATGTCCATTCCTCCCGCACGATGGACTGAACCCATCTTGGGAGATCAACGCCTTCCTCGTTGAGAAGAGCATGAGTTGGAGGCTTACCCGTCAATAGTTCCAACAGCAATACACCGAAACTGTATACATCGGCCTTTTGAGAAACCCTGCGAGGGTCTGTCACTTCTGGAGCTCGGTAGCCAGCAACTCGGTTAGGGGTGGAGGAAGGACCAACAAGGTGAGCAAGACCGAAATCAGAAACCCGGGCTTCATATTGTTGAGTGAGGAGAATATTAGAAGACTTGATGTTTCCATGGGAAACATCTGAACCGAGAGAATGTAGATATTCAATACCACGAGCCGCAGCTAGTGCAATGACAGACCTCATTTCCCAGTTCAATGGGGTCCTACCAGATCCTTTGTTCCCTGTGATACAGCCGTAAGATATGACCGTATAATTAAAACAAAAACAAAGCTACAAAGCTCCACACATATCTTCATTCTTTCATATTATGAATGATTATTGTTCTGAAAGTAAAAACACCAGCAAAAAGACGTCCAAATAAACAGTTCATCCTCAAAATAATTTACTTGCAAATAAGACGATGCAATTCCAATGGCAATTAAATCCAAATTTAGAGAATAACAGACACCCATCATTCAGAAAATTATAAATCCATACATAAGGCAGAGAATTATTAATCATAACAAACAAAACTAAGAAGTAAAAAAGGAAACTAGATATTATTTCTCACCATGAAGAAGAGCAGACAAGCTTCCCATAGTCATGTAATCATAAACAAGAAGCTTCTCATCTCTGCTATAATAATATGCTCTCAGTGGAACTAAATTCTCATGATCCATAGATCCAACCTTCTCAATCTTCTCCTTAAATTCACTTTCATTAACACTCACATCTTTCAACCTCTTCACAGCCACCACTGTCCCCATCTCCAACACCGCCTTATACGCCGTCCCGAAAGTTCCCTTCCCCAAAACTTCGGCAGAAGCTCTCAACAAGTCCTCCAAGTCAAATACCCGCGTTGACTTCCCGAAGAACACCAACTTCTTCCCCCCATTCACCTCATTTCCCTTCCCAGTCCCTGACATTGCTGCCGCTGCAGCTGCCGCCACCGAGTACCCATTCCCGTACCCACTGCCCCCACCGCCATTCTCCACGTCTCCAGCCGCCTTTTCCCCTTGAGCTTCCATCTCTTGCTGCTTAATGGATGCAATGTCAATGGACCGCGATTTCCTACTCCCTTTCTTCCTACACAACAGCATCAAAACCATCACAATTAACAACAAACCAACCACAGATCCAATCACAATACCCGCAATTGCGCCCCCCGAAAGCTTCTTTCTTTTACCAATAAACCCACTTGGATTACTGGGAATTACAACAGGACCAGGGCCTTCAATTTCACAAGTCAACTCTAATGGTTTCCCACAAAGTGAGTTACCCTCAAAACCACTCTTATCAAAACCACTGAACCTTTCGGGAATAGAACCATTTAACAAATTACTCGACACGTTAAACTGTTCCAACTTTTTGACTTTCAGATCAGGAATAAACCCGCTTAACTTATTATTCTCCAAATATAGAGTCTTCAATCTAGTCAAATTATCAAACCCACTTGAGATCTCTCCACTAAAATTATTCTCACCAAGATTCACTCTCACAAGATCTTTAAGTCCGTACAAAAACGCCGGAATCTCGCCGGAAAAGTGATTCCCTTGTAAATAAAGGTTACGCAGGTTATTGCAGTCGGCGAGATCTTCCGGAATTTGACCAGAGAGAGAGTTTAGACGGAGAGAGAGCGTTCGGAGTAGGGTTAAGTTGGAGAATATACCGACAGGGAGTTCACCGACAAGTGAAAATCCGGGGAGTCTGAGAACGACGACACGATTTTCTTCACATGCAACGCCGGCCCAGTTGCATGGGGAGAATGAGGTGGTGTTCCAGAGAAGAGTTCGGCCGCCAACGGCGGAGCGGAGGCGGAGAAGGGCGGAGCGGTCTGCGGAGAGATCTGGGGTGGCAAATGGGAAGAGGAGGAGGGTGGAAATGAGGGGGAAGAGAAATTTGAGGGACTGCATTGTGAAAAAAGTAGAAGTTAGAAGGGCTGTTTAGGAAGGTTTTAGGTTTAGGACAGGAGAAGCAGAAGAAGCATGTTGTCTGAAGAGAAGGTGTTGTGTTGAAAGTGGGTTGAGTAGTAGTAATTGTAAGAGAGAGAGAGAGAGAGAGAGAGAGAGAGAGAGAAACCCTAAAGAAGAAGTGGGAGTGTGAATAGCTTAGCTGGATAATAAAGCTGGCTGAGAGAGAGAGAGAGAGAGAGAGAGAGAGGTTGGGACGGAGAGCGAGAGAGTGACTGTTACTGCTTCAGATTTGCCATCTCTCTCTCTCTATCTCTCTTTTTGTTTTATTACACCTTTTCCTATATCTTTGTCTTACCAATTTTATTTTTATTAATTTATTATATTTACTCCCTCTCCCCCTCTCCTCAAATCCATCTAGATTGAATTCCCTTTCAATTCTACAAATTTTTCATTTTAAATTTAATGTTTTCATTAGATATTTTAATATAAATTTTAATGTCTCCCAAATATAACATGTGATAAATTTTTAAAATTACTACTTATTTGTTCTTTAATATATAATTTATAAACTTTTTTTTTGCTTTTGAGAATATTATATTAGAGTAGCTACAACACAATTCTTTTAGATAGATTTTATATCTCACTCGTGTTTTTTAAAATAAAAAATTTGGACAAATGATCTAACAGTAGTATTACTCTTGGTCCCATGAGAGATTTTTTTTAATTCTCATAATGGCTAGTTTGAATATAAATGTATATTATTTTCAAAAATCCATAATAAATATAGTCTAGCGCATTTTTCATTTTGTTTACCTTCTCCTCTAACGAAGTAATTTTTCACTCAAATCTCTCTTATATCAAGATTTCTTTAATCGCATTCTCTATTCAAATAACATTTATTTTCATATCTAAAACATAATGGGTGTATTAGTTTCATCATCATTTTCATCATCCAGATTGGATGATGTTTACAATGACAAAAAAAATTAAATATGGCAAGATTAACACGACTTTTAGCCTAGTTAACGTAATTTTGGCTAAAGGGCATTCAAAAACTTCATCTTAATCCTCATGACCATGATGGACACATCTTTACATTCCACACAACTACATTGGAGGAAATGATAGATTGATGAACAATTAATTTTTTTAAAAAATCAGTCAACATCGAGGAACAATTTCAGGTAGATTTCAAAAGCCGAAGACATTATTCTTAAGAATAACTGAGGTCATGGGAAACCCACCACCTGTTTCTAGTAGTCATCTGGCGTGATTGGATTCGAAAATTTATTACATATCCAAAAGTGAAAGGTCACGCCATACAGTTGGCATAAGATTGTCCAATTGATACATTTGATGAATATCGTTGTATTAGTGAGAGAGCTTCTGCTGATTGTTTGAGAGATTCTTGAAGCTTTTGTGCAAGTTTTTAGATGAAGCTATTTACGAAGACCAACTAGACAAGATGTGGAGCGTTTACTTGAAATGCACTTCAGCGCTACAGATGTAATAACACCAAATATAGATCATAATTATTAATTAAATATGTCAGAATTGAGAGAAGCTGAAATGATAAATTTTTGAGTCGATAATTTTGGATAAAATGAATATAGGGAAGTTACGCTGCTTAAGACATGGTCGTGTCGAAGGTCGTGTAGATTGGAGAAATGTGGCATGGAACCCACACGACCAACTATATGGTTCATGCTATAGGGCGTGTTGTCTAGGAAAGTGGCATGACCATTGATACGACTGTATCATTTGACCATGTTGTTGGTTTAGGCAAGAAAAAGACCGCGACACATTCATGTTGTTTGCAAGTGTCATTTGTTAAAAATAAATAAGTAGAAATAGAACGAGAAACACACCCTACAATGGATTTTACATTTCCCTAGATATACCAAATACAAAACCCCTGACCCCTACACTTTCTCCACCAAAAGCCAATTCATACCATCCCCCATTTGCATATTTTGAGGGTCCTTCAATCAAAGGATAACTCCAACACGAGGTAATAACATTATACAACCCATTTCAATTCGATTGTTAGGTGTAAATTTGTGTAGGATAATTTATATGACTTAGAATGTGATTTAGATAATGAATACATGAATATATTAATTTGGGAAATGGGAAAATGAGAATGAAGATAAAGATCAGATTTCTAAATGGGTCTTAATAATTTAGATGGTAGATGATGATGTTCAGGGGAAAATAAAGTTAGGAAGGAAGGATTTACGATGATACAAAATGAAATGGGATAGTTAAACATGGTGAAACTGGTAAGGGTTTAAAAAGGGAAAATGAATGAACAATAAAAATTGAAAGAGCTTAATTTGTGTATGTTGTGTATTGTATATTTGGAGGAGGAAATTCAAAAGAATAGTATTACCGAGGTTTAGTGTAGTGCGCCTTGCATTTGCAGATTCAAGGTAAGTCTTTCATCAATACTTACCTAACTAATGATTGTATCTTAATGGTTAAATATATTCAGTCGTTTTGTACAGATTATAATAAGGTGTTAATCATGAATGATGAACTATGTGACATGATTATTGTATTGATTGATTTGTGGTTATGTTGCAAAGTATGAATTTTTGATTAATTAATGATGATTATTTATTGATGGATGGTGCTAAAGATTGATTGAAAATTTGATTCAAATTTGATTTTGTGAAGTTGTTGGGAGTGTGTTGGAAAGTGATAAATTGTTGAAATGTTTGTGATTGATTTGATTGATATTGGTTGGATTACGTGAGTTGGGTTCTGGATGAAAGTGCAATTGTTTTTGTAATTTTGATAAACTTGTGCTTGAATTTTAAATTTGAATTGTTATTGAATTGACAGGGTGTTTTGGGATGTTTATAAATTGTAGGAATAATGACACGAGTTATTAATGATGATGAATTAATGATTATTAAGAAATGATGCATTGTGGTTACATAGGCATGTAAAGGCACCAATGGGCGCGTAGAATTGGATGAGTAGTGAAGGGCGTAAGAAATGAAATGAAAATAAAATGAAATGTTCAAAGAGATGTGTGCTCACGATATGGACTTACTATAGGGGTTATAGGGGGACACTAGGTTTAGGCATCGCGCGGTGCAATAAGAATGAATGTTCACAATAGAGTCGAGAGATATCGTTCATACATGTATTGAGTTCAGACATGTACACTTGCTATTATTTAGCAATGATTGATGCAACTGTATATATTGTGTACTAAGGGGTACAATTTGATAGTTGGGTACGAAGGGCTGCGAAAGAAACGACATCATATCATTACATGAGTAATTTATAAAATTGCGAAAAGACTTGGTACAAACATGCGATCAATATGAATGTTTTATGAAATTGAAACATCTTGATATATGATGTGTTCGCGATATGAAATGTGTATTAAGATTGATGATAAGGTATATTGTTGTATTTATGAGTTAATATGCTGGTTGTAAATTGATTATACTTAATACTAAAATTATATGCCTTGTTGGATTGTGAATTTTGTGTGTGATATGACGTGAATGGGTGAAACAGTGGTGCAACATAGGTGTTAATTCACTACACAATTCAATAAAACAACACGTTCCAAAAAAGGCACGTGTCTAAGCCATGTTGATATAAATGTGTTGTTTAATCAAAACAATCTTATGCACTTCTATTATGATTCCGTTGAACTAACATGGTCCTTGTCCTAGTACATGTTAGTGACACAACCTTCGACATGTCTATGTCTCTAAATCATATCACCTTTAAATGTGGATAATTCAAAGAATCTTAAACTAGATTGATATGAAATGCTTGCTATAAGCCTGATACTTACAGTATGAACTATGAGAACTTGAATATCAAGAGAATAACTTGAATTTTATAATGTAACCAATGTACTAAGAAAATGAATGAACTAAAATGAATAATGCATGATAATTAAAAAGAACAAGTGTATATACTCTATGTAGTCATGTAAGTGTTATGGTGTATACACTTTGAAATTTTAATTTGATTTGTAGTAATGAGTGATCATTGTGAGTTTGATGTCTTCTTTTGATATACTCTTTTGAATTTTTAGTATCAAAATTTCAATGTGAGTTGATGGATTATTTTGTTTTTAGTGACCATTTGATATTGTTTTCATGAAGGTTTGGTTTTCAATTAGAGTATTGGATGTGTTGATTATCATGAATATGTGTGTAGTGATATGGAAGGAGTGTTGGTTGTTTTCAATTTGAATTAGTTTTGTTAGAGTTTTGAGTTGGTGTTAGGTATTTGGGCGGTGGTTTTAGTTGAATTGTTGAAGTGGTCTTGGAGTTACTGAAATGATGTTGATGAAGTTGATGAAGATGAATTGTGTTCACATATTAGTATTGTAATTCAAGGTAAATTATGATGAGTTACCATTATTCACCTTGAGAGAATATTAGAGATGATTATATTTCAAATTAAGTTTGTTAAAAATGAGGCAAAATTTTTTAGTTTGTTAAAATTTTGAAATTTGAAAGTTTGTAACAAGATATGAAAATTGTATCAATAGAGGTCTTGTTTTTGTGTATGAGATAACACAAAATATCAATACAAAATACTAAGCCATATTTCTTCCTCTTTTTTTTATGTTTCTCTCTCCCTATTAAATTTCCTTTGCTTTCCATTTTTATTAAAATATTATACGCATATGTTATATCATAGGTGGGTTTCTTCTGTGAAAAGCTACATTTATTCAAGTGGTTCTAAAAATCAAAGAATTATATATCCCTGAAAAAATGTCAAGCTTGTATTTGGTGTCCTCCAAGCTAAGTGAACAATTATATGAGGACCTACTCATTAGTGGTTCAAACAAAAGTGAGACTCAAAGTGAAAATCAAGGTTACGGATGTTTGACTAATAAAACAAACACTCTTTTATTAAATAGTAAAAACCTTTGGAGTTTTAAAAAATCAAAACCATTTGACTTCTCGTTTTTCTCTCATGGTTTTTCCTGACTAGTGTTCAGGAGTGAGGTTATTGGTTTCTTCTACTGTTGCTTTGAGGTTTTATTTTAGGTTTGTTTTGGGTTAAAGTGACGTTCTTCTGTGGAGATAAAGGGCCAAATTTTTCTTCTTCTTTCTGTTTTTGCATACACCATTCCCAGATGGTAGCCTCTGTAGAGTCCAAGCAACCTCTAGAAAAGGGGGGATTGAATAGAGGTTGAGTAAATAACAAATTTTTCAAGATTTTTGCGGAATGTAAATCAACAAGAATAAAGAAGAAAATGCACAAGCGATTTAGAGTGGTTCGGTTTGCAATCCCTACTCCACTACCTAAGCTCTCACTTAGGATTTCAACTCTTCACTATACTTT